>APFE031278203.1:179612-298783 GCA_000404065.3 Pinus taeda
CTTCGCTCCCGTGGCTCGATATACTTCGATCCGCTCCATTATATCGATAGCAGCAGAGATGGGTTGGAAGATCCACCAGATGGATGTGAAAACTGCATTTCTCAATGGCTTCATACAGGAGGAGGTGTACATTGTGCAGCCACAGGGCTTTGAGGTGCATGGAAAGGAGTCCCATGTGTGCAGACTGAAGAAGATCCTTTATCGCCTGAAGCAAGCTCCCAGAGCTTGGTACTCCAGGATAGATACATTCTTGCAGGGGATGGGTTTCACAAAGAGTGAGGCAGATCCGAACCTTTACTTTATTGTGATAAGTGAGGAGCCTCTCATTATGGTGTTGTATGTGGATGACTTGGTCATTACAGGTGCAGAGAGACTCATAGAGCACTGCAAGAGAAATCTTGCGGTGGAGTTTGAGATGAAGGACATCGGCTTGATGCAATACTTTTTGGGTTTGGAGGTGTGGCAGGAGGAGGGGCATTTCTTCCTGGGCAGGGGAAGTATATTGTGGACATCCTTGCATTCACATGGAGTTGTTTAACCCTTGTCGACCCGATGGTTCACCAACTGGAAGAAGCTTCATGCTTCGGATTCGAGTTGGTGGATCCCACATTGTACAAGCAGCTATTGTTCCTGATGTATTTGGTCAACACTAGACTTGATATTTGTTTTGCAGTCAACACGATGAGTCAATTTATGTGTGAGCCTAGGAAGGTTCACTGGGTGGCTGCAAAACACATTTTGCGGTACTTGTAGGGGACAGTGGATTATGGTCTGGACTACAGGCAAGGGGGTGGAGTGAGATTAGCAGGTTATATTGATTCTGATTGGGCAAGTTGTGCTTCTAATAGGAAGAGCACTTCAGGGTGTTGTTTTGGGTTGGGTTCGGCAGTAGTGTCATGGTTCAGCCGGAAGCAGCAGTCAGTAGCATTGCATTCAGCAGAAGCAGAGTATATGGCAGCCAGTCTAGCTAGTTGTGAGGCCATATGGCTTCGTAAGATGTTGTTTGGCTTATTTGGTCAGTCGTTGAGACCTCCAGTGATTTACTATGATAATCAAAGTTGCATTAAACTCATAGAGAATCCAGTATTTCATGACAGGTCAAAGCATATCGGGATCAAATATCATTTCATCAGAGACTATGTTCAGAAGGGAGCTGTGAAGCTTGAGTACATTCCCACTGATGAGCAGGTTGCAGATATTCTTACCTAAGCCTTACCACGGGGCAAGCATGTCTACTTCAGAGACAAGATGGGTGTGGTGAGGAACACCTTCCTCGATAAGAAGGAGTGTTGAAATTTGGTACCAGAGGGCAGGTGGTTCCCTAAGGCTTTGATCTTTGGCCAAGGGAAAAGTGTCCAAAAGAATAATTTTTCTCCTCAAGTAACTTTATAATTTTTATAAAGTTAAATCTAATTTAAAAGTGACTTTAAGTGATAAAGTTATTGAATTCTAATTTTAAAGTGACTTTAATAAAGTCAATGTAAAATTAGAAAGGAAAAGTGACTTTGGAAATAAATGACTAAGTGGGTTTTTATTAAAGTGGAGTGAATTAAAAAATAAAAAGTGAGATTTAAATGGGCATTTAATCTCAGCCCTAGATCTCAATCTATTTCAGCCATTGGATTTAGGGATCACCTATAAGTCACTTAGGGTTAGATTAAATGAGGAAAAGGTCATCCATTCTTTCATGAGCAGATTGAGAGAAAGAGAGCAAGAGAGCAAGGGAGATTTCTAGACAGAGGAGAAAGAGGTAGCAGCTTGGCACACATTCCAAGGTCGTTTACAGCAGTTTGGAGCAGGACCGTACAACAGATTTCTTGCACAGAAATCAAGGACCGTACAACAAATTTTCTGTAGAGAAATCGAGGGTCGTACAGCAAATTTTCTGCACAGAAATCGAGGTCCGTACAGCAGTCCGTACAGTTCGTACAGCAGTCGTACAACAGTTTTCTAGTTGGTTGTGTGGCACGAAAATCGAGATAAGTTGTAAAATTTGCTTGTTGATTTTTGCTGAATATTTCTCACTGTAAAAAAGGCATTTTTTCAAAAATAAGAAAGAGCTCTCGAACTGGTTTTCCCCAAGAGTTGTAGGAGGTTTTTCCAGGGTCACATTGACCAAAAATCACTGTGTTCAAATGTGTTAAATCGCTGTTTGTACCTGCTAATTTTTATTTCTGCATTTTCCAGCATTTTGTAAAATTTCCAGAATTTGTGTTTTCAACAAAATTTATTTTTTCCAGTGTTGAATGTATGGATATGGGAATGGACATTTAACTATATGGGAGAAATAAAGTGAAACTGAAAACCGGGGTGGTAAATGATAAATTTTTACAGTAGCAAGTGTTTTGCAGTTGCAGATCAACGCAGGAAGGAAGAGAAAAGCACACTAAGGGAATTTTCATAAATTCTCAGAGGGTTTCTAGTTTTCAAGTTGCAGGAAAGGAGGTTGTGATTTCTAGCAACAGAAGGTCATAGCAAACTTGTCAGTCCATACAATACATGTGCCAAATTCCAAAGGACTTCTGAGAGGTAAAGCGAGTTACATAGTAGAAGCAACAGGCAGTGCGAATTCCGGGGCGAGTTCATGTAGCAAAGAGAAGGTTGAGTTGCTAGAAGAAGGAGATTTATGTTATATAGTTCTCCAATTTATTTGAGTATCACACATTTTTGCAGCTTTCTAGAGATTGTCTTAGCCAAAAGAGGTCGTGTGAGTTAGCTCAAATGCAGATATGGGCAACAGATCGACTTCCAGTTGTCGGAGACAAGTGTTGAAGGAAGTGCAAGTTGTCTAGTGCGAGTTGCAAAGCAAAGAAAGGTCCCATCTAGGGACATGACTCAAAAGGAGATATAGCGGAACTAGTTCCAAGAGGAGGAGGAGTATGAGACTCCAATGTGCCAAGTCAAGCAAGGATCTGAGGGAGGAGCAACAAGGATGTCAAGATCTAGCCAAGGAGGGCTTGATTAGTAGATCAGATTCAGTTGTTGTGTGTTCCCAATTGGATTACTACCTATGTTATGAGATCACAAGAGATAAAGTAGGAGGAACAGTCAGCATATGGAGGTACACAAGTTCAGTGTTAACAAGGCGCAGTCAGTTACTTGAGACACAGTTGGAGAGCTAGTTGGGGGTAGTCAGACACTCGTGAGATAGTTGCAAAGCTAGTTGCAGTTACACAAGAAGTGTGAATTGTCCAGATGCAATTAGTAGGCGCAGTTCCAGCGAAAGAGATTTCCTAGTTATTTTTGGTGGGAGATTGAAACTCAAAGGGAGTCTAGCTTCAGAGGAAGCTTGATCTTCAGGTTCTGAGTCGATCAATACACATAGTTGCAGTGGTTGCAACAACACAATGGCAGTGTAGTAGCAACAATGCAAAGGCATCAACAGTATGAGATCAGAATATGCGCATCAGCATGGTAAACAGTGTTGATTTTGGAGTAGCATTGGATGTGCTCTAGCTCCGAAATTTTGTGGAGGGGCTAGAACACATGAGATCTCCAAGACTCAGAAATCGTTTGGAGAAATTCCATCCAAATGAGGAGCTATTTATAAATTAATTTTTTTAATGAGTTCCTAAGACTAAAATTAGGAAAATAAAAATATTAATGGGTATTAATAAAAATGTGGGTGAGAAACTCCTAAGTGATGAGGATCAAGTCTGTTTTAATCTTAGCCGTCGATTAGGGACTTAATCTCGATCATTGATTCATCAACAAGAAAAGTATAAGAGGAGGCTTGAGGTTCAGTTGGAGATACACCAAGTGATTAGTCAATTCAATTTTTCTAGGGTGAGGTTTGCTGAGAAAGTCGAATAAGTGATCTGAGTTGCAGCAGAGGGGCACAAATTGTTGGGGTTAGAGGATCTTCTCCGAGACCCTGAATACTCAGTAGAGAGAGGCAGAGATACGCCAGAGGAGGCAGCACAGACCAAGGGAGGCTAACACTGGGCCAAGAGAGCCCCTGCATTGCTTGACGCAGTGCCAACGTAGGGGAAGAGTTGCCCTCCTACAGAAGTCCAAATTCAGCCGAGGAGCAGCAAGATCAGCCGAGAAGGTTGACGTCAAAGCTCCAAGAGGCAGAGGAGGCAGCGCAGAGCTGACACAGAGTCTTAGAGTGCTCCACACAAGCCCACGCAACTACTGCGAAGGGGCAACATAGTTGTAGCCAAAGATAGTTAGTCCAGTTGCCAAATCGAAGGGCTTTTGCCGGGTGAAGTGAGGTAATCTCACTTAGGATTCGGCCAAGATATTTTGTCTTTGTAACTGGATAGTCGAGAGGGCACCAAGAGTTGTATTCAGAACTACTGCTTAATAATAGAAAACCCTTAGAGTTGTTGCACCGATTTTCTCGCATTGGGTTTTTCCGAGGACGTTTCTCCAAAAATAACGGTGTCCCTTGTGTGTTTGTCTCATATCTATTTCAGTTTATGATTTGTATCTCAGTGTAGTCTGCAGTAGTGTTTTTCATTAGTCTTTAAATAATTAAATAACTTGTTGAATGTAAAAACAAGTAGGAGATGATAAACCAATGATTGCAGTAGGATTTCTGGTGTAGATTCAGAAATTTTCACATGGTATCAAAGCATTGCAAACCATAGGACACTAAAGACATTGCAAAGAAGCAACTGTCCAGAGTGACAGCGTTGTTTTAGAGGTAGAGGAGCAGGTGAAGGAGTGACGCAGAGCTAGAGAAGTGACGTAGAGGCTCATGCAATGCCTGTGTCAGCATTTTGAGCCTGTAAAGGGTGATGTTTTACCCGAGAGGAGCTTACGCAATGACTGCGTCAGCTCTCTAGGACAGCACAAAGCCTGAGAGGCTCAAATCAATCAGTTGCAAGGGCTAGACGAGCAGTGCAGATTCAATTTGAGGCGCTAGTGGGATGTTGTTGTTGTTAGTATAGAAACGTACCTGTGGAGACAAAGCCGTGGTAGAGGGAGTCACTGCCTTGACAGATTTCTAGCCAAAGAAATATAGATCCGGGTTGCTGAACAGTAGCAAAGGAGGATTGGAGAGGAGTGATTCGACATTTGGTAGGAGGATTTCCAGGACTCAGAGGGAGTCTAGAGGAGCTTGTTCTGTAGAGGATTTCTAGCATCGAAGAAATTCAGATCTGAGTCTTGCTGGAGTAGCAGCATGAGAAGGAGAAGAGATCTAGTCTTACATTTGCTTGAGCAAAAACGACAGTCAATGGACTGAGGGATCAGGACAGATTGGATGGAGCATCCAATTTTGTCATCTAGAAGGCCAGAATCTTGGCAGTCCTAGAAAAGAATTGCATCAATGACTATGCCTTGAAGGTAGTTGTTGTTTCGGTCGACATTGATCCACTGAAGAAGTACGAGGCCCAGGAGAAGACTAAACGCATGATTCTAAACGGGGTCAAAGATCATGTGGTCCCACACATTGCTGAGAAGGAAATAGCAAGGGAGATGTGGGAGGTGTTGTATTCACGGCTCACTCAATGTCTTACTACTGGTCAGTGGTCCGGGATGCAGGATAGCAGGGAAGAAAAGGCCATTTTCTGAGTCATGGGAGTCACTAGAACTTGATGGGACCCCCTCCATTGCAAAGTGTATAACTTACTGCTCCTAAGTTATCATTCCATTATGGGCAATGACCTGGGCTCTGGACCTAAAAATGTAGCTCAAATCCCGAGGACGCTAGCATAACACTTGTAAATTGGGTCTCTAGACACTGGCAATGCAAACCTATGAGAGCGACTTTGGGTTTCTGGACATTGTCATGCCTATAGAACAAGAGCAACTGAGGCTTAAGATGTCCAGAACATCAGTGGGACCCAGGGATAGGATGTCTGAGTGGCTAACATGTCTCCTAAGGGTTTTATCACTGATGTCAATAGGTTGGTTGATGTGTTCCATCGATTCCACTTCCTTAAGGTCACATAGGAGGTCAAATCCAATCATAGTAGCCTCTCGTCGCATGTTTACCCCGGTTGGTTGGTTACTTGGGTAGATGTGTGAGGAGGGTGTTACATCTATAGCATTCCATCCACAGACAGATGGGAAAATAAAAGTAGCGAATGAGACTTTGGTGTAGCTTTTAAAGGGTTACAATCATAAGCATTTAAAGACTTGGGATGAAAAATTGTATATATATACAACATTCATATAACAAAGCAATCCACACTTCTACTAGTAAGTCACCATTTGAAACTTGTTTTGGATATTTGCCACCTTCACCTTTGATATTACATATAGACAACAAGGAGGGGCGAGGGAGGATCTTATAGGGGATGTCTTAAGCGCAAAAAAATTCTTGAGAAGATCAAACAAATCCATATACAAGTACAAGAGACTTTGCAGAAGTCACAGGAAAAATATAAGGCTAGGCATGATCAGCATAGAACAAAGAAGTCCTTCAAGATGGGAGACAAAGTATGGTTGCAGTTGAACAAGGAAAGGTTACATGGTCCTCGTAAGAAATTCAAGGCTCTATAATATGGTCCCTTTAAGATACTAGAGAAGGCAAGAGATAACGCCTATAGACTCAACCTACCCCATACATGCACATTTACTCAATGATGAATACAGAGAATCTGAAACTCTGTGAGCCTTCTATGCTAGATCAGGAAGAGGAACAAGTCCTAACTTATGTAGAGGATTTGGCAACAAATGCTCAGGCAGAGTTGGCAAAAGATACAATTTTGCAAAACAGGTCCAAAACTACAAGAGAGGGGCAATATGACTTTTGGCAGATTGGTTTGAAAGGGCAACTTCCAAGCAAAGTTAAATGGTACCCCTGAAATGGGGAGGTATGATCTAGATTAGGTCATTATATTATTTTTCATCCATCTTGATGCTTTCATAGTGGAAAAAGTGGAGGAATCAACTCATAGGACCACTTTGACTAACGGGTCCCAATTTGGCAAATTAGGGTCAGAAACCTTCGAAAAGCACTTTGAGGCATCAAACAAGATTTTTAGGGGGGTAAATTTTGTTGCATAAGCTCGGCACCTCCTAGCACTATTCGACACACAAATACCTTTCTAGCGGCTCAAGAATCGCCACAATCCAAGTTTGTATGCAAAAATTTATGCCACCCAAAATTTGACCTTGTTTTGACCACCATGATTCGACAAGATGTTGACCTTCATGTTTTGACCACCATGATTCGACAGGATGTTGACCTTCATGTTTTTACCACCATGATTCGATGAGATGCCACTGATTAAGAAAAGGGGCTAGCCATGTGATCATGATGAAGAAAACTCTATAAGAGTTGATATTGCAACTATAGTTAAAAAGATGGAGTCCCCAAACTGAAGCACCAATAGGCTATTGGGTTGTGTTATAATCTGGCCACTACGAGGAAAAGGGGTTCCATTATATTCGAGTGCATTTTGTTCCAAATATGAACAGAGTAGCCCAGAGTGTATAGGGAGAGAGCAAACAAAGAGGATTTGTGCCTGTAGCGACCCACAGGCCACAAGTCTCACTTCTTTGTACTTGCATCCATTTTCCATTCTAAGAAACAAACTATATTAGCTTCAACTTCTAGTTGGGTTTTTCTCAAAAGGTTTTCCCACATTATATCTTGAGTCAATCATGGTTTGTGAGTTTTATTTCGTTGTTCTCTATTTTCTGCATAATTATAATTTGCATGCATATGCAATAAACAGTAATTAGCATATCTAGAAAAGTGATCAGAAATAAACCCTCATAGTGTAGATTTTGAATTGTTTAATAGATTTTGATAGATCTATCTTGACGAACTGTCTAGTGGAGTATCCTGTAACATCCCTTTCTGACTCGATTGAGTCTTTAGCCTAATTTAGATCCCATACGCTATTGACAAGAAGAATAAGGGGTCATCATAATAAAATAGAAGAATAATTAAATAGAAGGGGTAGAAAGTCACTTTCGGGGAAATTAAGTTAGCCATGGTAGAAGGAGAAGGAGATTGAAGGGACACCAAAGGAGAATTATTGAGAAAGTGTCAAGGAGTTGTCGGAGTTGCCAAGTAAAAAGGGCAAACCCTAATAATTACCAACTTCAGTATTGACAGACATACCCTAGCTATAGATCATTAGCTTCGAGGTTGGAAGACACTGCCTAGTCAAATATTTTATTGGCAATGGTTTTGGTGGCTGCAAGCCCCCCCAGCCAAATTATTTGGTGGACACATTGCATCTACAAGATCAAAATTGGCAGTGGGTTGGAAACAACATTCGGAAGATCAAATTCTTAAGGGGTCAAGTGGATCATCTAGCAAGGAAAGTTGATCCCCTATTTTTTTATGCCGAGTTGATGATATTTTCTAGGGATCATAGTCATTGAACTAAAAAGGGGCAAAATTGTTGATTAAAGAAGCCAAGTTTAACTCAATCCTATAGCCGAGTTCATCAAACACAATTTATCCTTGAAGGCCAAGAGAAGGTTCTTGAATCCTATTATATTGAGCCAATACCAAGATCGAACGTATCTATAAGCAGAAGGGTCGTAATTCTTCTCTAGTCAGACTGACATAATGTCACTCCCATAATAATACAAGGGTCGAGTTCCTCAGTCTATCATATTGAATTCTTTTATGTGGGCCCAACCCAATCACTGGTGTCGATGGAGATTCTCAAAGCATGGAGACAGTATGCTAAAGTATATCATTGATCATCCCTCCGGCCGCATACCATTGTAGATTGGGTAAATGCTAGCTAAAAACTACCAGTTGAATTGTATTGAAGCCTATGAGGTGGCCGATTTGTAGTTAACTCAGAGTTGTCATATTATTATTTGTTAAATCGTTCCATTATTGACCACAAAGGTCGGGCATGTTAATTAACAAAGCCAAATTCATCAAATTTGTAAGCCAAGTGAATGGGGCTGAGGTAAATGAGGCCGAGAATGAAATCCCTAAGGCCAAATCTCCAAAACTAGTGTAAAAATCCAAATCCTCTAATTACCAGAGGATCGAATTAAATTAAAATTGAATCTACAACAAATCCTTTGAAGTATTTCCACTACGGTTGTAAGTCTCAAGATTGTCCTACCATGACATCCTTTTTGCCTAATGATCCTCTCTTTTTCAGATATATTTATCACTTAAATAAAGCCATATCTACCAAGTTTTGATGAAGGTATGCAAAAGTATGTTTTATTGTTCATATTTAACTGTATACCCTATTGTTTTATTAAAGTTGCAATTGGCTACCGAATTAGCTTGTTTCCGTAGCTAATCCAAGTTTTCGTAGTTGTCTTCATTGTTCACAAGGTTCCAGAGTTCCAGGGCAGCAGCGAAAGGTGCGGATGGATAGAGGATCACTCCCTCATGGCTACCTTTCTATCCACTTGAAACTGTTTGCTAAAAGAAGCACAGGAGATTGTTGTCAAACTCCAAGTCAATCGTCGGATTAACGCAGAACAGAACCCGAGATCAGTTGAAACCTTATCGTTTTGCTTTCGGAATAGCAAAACAATGGTTTAGCGATATAAGTTTAGATAGGTTCGAGATATTAGGCTTGAAATCTTCATACAGTTATGCCAAGAGACCTGCTATAAAGCTAATGGCCGCACAGTTATTTGGGTGCACGCCAAATGATATGTTTATGAACAGTTTATGAATTTCGTGTGAATAGAATTGGTTTTTGTGTGCAAGCTTTGTGTTGATTTGAAGCTCTGAACTGTTATGTGGAGGGCCCCTAAAAACAATGGCAAGTTTTAATCAAATACAATCTGATTTCCTTTAATTCTTCAATTGCTCTGTTTTGTGTGACAATGTTGTATAATGATCCCGTCAACAAATTGTTATCTACATAAGAACTTTAATTTACTTTATACCTAGCTTAGACTGTTATCTAATTTGCTTTATACCTAGTACTGTATAGTTCTTTCCTTTTCTTATTATCCAGCATAATTGAAGTGTGTTCAATTCACAATATAGATGTTGCTTGGGTTACTTTCTTTGAGCAAAAATTGAACAAGCAAGAAGACCCCTCCTAAAACAATTGAGTTCAACAGTATTCCTTCCTAGCTAATAGAATAGGTTTCTTTTTGCACTTAGAGAATTAGGAGTTGCAGCATAGAGATTTAAGCTCAAAAATCCCAAACAATCTAACATAAGTAAAATCAGTCTCACATCATCTATAAACTAATTGGATAGAGATTAATTCCTAGGAAGCTTAATCAACATCCATAGGAATTACGACACTAATACAATTGACAAACACCGCCCCCGTCTTAAGTTTAGATCTTAACAAATACATAACGACCTAATGATTAACTTCTAAGCACATATTGTGCACCTGTACTTCATCAGTCTACGCACATCGGTTGACAATTTATGATTGCCAATTCAAGGACATTGAATTGACCAAACAACGGTCAGTCTCAATTTTGTAAAAGCTCCTCCAAAGATTTCCATTAAATAAATTAGTGTTTGGCTTGCAATATTTTACTTTTTGGTTTATTCACTTGTTCATTTTGTCGGCGTTTCCATTTATAAAATTGTGTGGATCTATGAAACATGATAAAAGTTGAAAAAACTTTGAAAATCTTGTGAATTAAAAAAAAAAAAGGTTTCATTACATATCCATCACAATTTACTAGATCAATTGCAAACATCATGTCAGCAAAAATATCACCGAGGGTCTGGATAAATAAGATAAATCTACAATGTTCCACCAAGGTTCTGGGACGAGGGGGCGAGGGAGCGAGGGGGCGCGGGAGCGGCCTATGCAAAAGCTCCCAACCATTTTTTAGGAAACGTGGGGGAGCGTCAGGGTCTTAAAAACTTATAAATATAAAATATAATTTATTAATTGAGTCCACTATGACAATTGGTTTGAATTGAAAAGCTGCAAAGCATGATCATTGATATGAATATCATTATCTAAATTTCTAATATCATATAAAATAATAAATTTAAAATTCTAATTTGTAATCATACATCAATGATCATACATTATAAAAAAATACAAAGACAACAATACCACCATCTTCAGCATTCTGATAATACACAACAAACCTCAACAATGTCGTTGTAGAAGATCATTGTAGATCTATTCTTCCTGCACCTCTGTTATCAATAAAAGATCTTAATCTCAGAATATTTAACACTTCTATCCTCTGCAACTTCAACAATATGTTATCAAGGCAACTTCGTTCAGTGCTAGGCCAAACTGCTATAATCATTGGTGAATTTTGCCCATCTGTACATAGCATCAATTACAAGGATATACAAAACAACAGTGTTGTGTTATGCTCGTGTGAATTCTATTGTCAATTGTATCCTTGTTGAAGAGTCACTGTTGTGCAGACTCCTGATGGCATAACAAGAGGCTAATGCCTTTGTCCACTGATGCACATTTGTGTCTAGAACATTACTGATACTTCTACCATAACTCCAAAAATCTGCAATCTAGACCTGTAGCTTCCATATCTGACAATTTGGCTATATGTATTACAACTTCTGCTCCTTTACTTTGAAACTCTTGTTTAAATTCAAATTACAATGACCTCAAGGATTACTGTAACTTGATTATACAGATACTTGTAAGACACCAGTTAGGGTTACTTAGAGAAATCAAAAATACTTCAACGTGATCGGTGTGTCTTTTAGAAAGCAAGCACTGCCACACAAAAGTTAAGTTAATTTGATGTTGAACTTCTTTGCCTTATAATATTTCTTATCGTCACAAACTGAATTCTTCACAAGAGGGAGCCTCTGATGTTGATCATCCATAGTGAATCTTGAAGAGTCGAGCTTTGAGAGAAGCCAAGAAGCATTGATGAGTAACCACTTCAGGGATGATCTCCTCACAGAATGTGTAGGGTAATATTGAGCAGCAACCACAGATAAATGAATTTGTTTGGATCAAACTCAAAATTTGTCTAATCAGAGGGCCGACGGTTCATAGTGATAGAAATCCTCAAGATCTGTCTTCAATTCTGTCTAATATGTGCACCCCAGAATTCCTGCAAATAACCAAATCACATTACCAATGTGATAGCCATATCAAGGGTCCATTCTGCAATCTGCAATGTTCCAACAGATGCCATCGAGGTTCCATGCATGGGAGTGATTAGATCTAGTAATAACAACACACACAACGCGCAAAGGCTGTGTGTGTTGTTATGTGTTCACCCTGCCATTTTTATAACATAAAACAGCGAAATTCCAAAACCCTACGCTTAGTTTAACTGTTAATTAAAGATTAGTTTTAGGGTTAAGTTAATTATCTTTTTTTTTTGCATAAACATGTGCCACGTCCCCCCAGGCCCCCTCTCACCCCTCTCGTCCCACCTCGCCCCCCATGTCCCCCACGCCCCCCTCACCCCTCTCGTCCCCCCTTGCCCCCCCACGTCCCCCCACGTCCCCTCACGTCCCTTTTTCGGAAACGCCCCCTCAGGAAAGGGAAACAACTCCCTGGCACATCCCCCTAAGTTTCCTCATTTTTGGGGGTGTGGGGAAATGTCCCCTACTCGTCCCCAATTCCCTAGAGCGTGGGGGAGCGAGGAAACTAGACCCCTGGGGGGGGCGAGTCCCTGTGGAAAACTGTAAATCTATTAATGTCTGACTAATGACCAGAAAAGTAGGTCAATGGGCCTCAAGAATACCACCAATAAGACTACAATGTGGAATACAAGTTCATCTCCTAGAAATTGCCAAAAAAAAAAGAACAAAAACAAAAAAATATATAATTAAAAATAATTAAATTAAAAGTTAAAAAAATTAAAAAGTAAAAATTAAAAATTAAAAATTAAATAAATATATATATAAAAGAAACCTACATTAGTACAGCGTAAGAACACATGCATAGAACTATGGAAAAGGTACACTAACACAAAATACTGAGTGAGGTTGTCCAAGACTAGAAAAGTTGATAACTCAAATGCTAGTGTAATGAGAGAGAGAGAGAGAGAGAGAGCAAAGGAGATTTGATAATGAAGCCAATGTTGTCAAGGGTGAGGGGGGCGAGTTAGGAACTAGATCATTGTCAAAGTCCTACAGAACCATTAGAGAGTTCAGCTATATGATCCTAGGGAGAATGTACGAGCGAGGTATACTCCTAGCATCGAAGATTAAAAGAGAGAAACTCTGAAGGGATCCTTGGCTACTCATTTGGAACTAGGACGCAGTCTGATGGGTGGGAGGCAATATAAGAAAAATATCACAGAAAGAAAATATTGGTAATATCAAGAAAAATCACAAAATATCGAAAAAATTAGAAAAATATTCAAAAAAACAAAAAAAATCGACTTTATGAACCTTTGTCCATCGACAGGACAATATTTTCATCAGTCTTGTGTTTGATTTGGGGTAGCATCAGATGTGCTCTAGCCACAAAAATTGGTGGAGAAGCTAAAGCACATGAGATCTCCAATTCCCAGAAATGGTTTCAGTAGATTCTAAATAGTTTGGGAGATATTAAAATAATTAATATTTTTTAATGGAGTCCCTAAGTCTAAACTTAGGGAAAATAAAATATTAACGTGAATTAAAATAAAACTGTGTTAGAAGGGTCCAAAAGTCATGGATCAAGCCAGAGTTAATCTTAGCCGTTGATTAGGGACTTAATCTCGGCTATTGAATTGTTAACAAGAAAAGTATAAGAGGAGGCTTGAGGATCACTTGGAGAACACACCGAGTTGATCAAGAATTCGATTTTCTGGGGCAGGGCTTGCTGATGAAATCAGAGTGATCAGAGTTGCAGTTGAGCGACAGTGAATACAGACGCAGAGAGGCAGAGAGGGTACCGAGAGCATCAGCGCAGAAGCCGAGAGAGAGGGATGCAGAGCGAGCTAAAGGCCACGCAAAGCCAGCTAGAGGCCACGCAGAGGTAGCCATGAGTTGCACAGTGCCTGAGGAGAGCCAGCGTGGGTGACATACAGGCTCCAAAGGCTGACGCAGAGCCTCCAAAGGCTGACACTGGGCCAAAGAGGCTGACGCAATCCCTAGAGGCAGATTCTGGGAGATTTCGTGGGGCAGATTGGAGCTGAGAGCTGTGGGATTGTTCATCCAGGGCTTTTAGCCAGAATATCTGTCTCCAACTGAGAGGTACTACTGCCAAGATCATTCTCTGTTTGGTAGCTGGTTTGGCACCCATATTGTCTGAAACTACTTAATAATAAAACCCTTAGATAGATGCATCAGTTTTCCCGCATTGGGTTTTTCCGAAGCATTGGTCCAAAAATAATAGTGTCATTTGTGTGCTTGTTTTTTCCTTCAGTTGATGATCTGTAATGTGTTGAGCATGTAGTTGTATTTGTTTTCAGTATTTACATGGTAAAAAACTTGTTAATTAAATAGAACAAGTAGGAAGAAATATATCAGAAATTACATGAAGGATTTCTAATAGTTAGACTTAGAAATTCCAACATGGTATTAGAGCGTGGTTGCAAATCACAGGAGAACTGAGGGCATCAGTCGAGTAGAGCAACAACAGCAGAAACAGTTGTCTCGAGTGATAGAAGTTGTTCCTAGCAGAGAAGCAGCAAGGGAGGGGTGAGTTTGAGGCAGGAGGAGGATCAGCGCAGTGGCAAAAGGGAGCAGACCTGACCTACGCAGTGCCCGGTCATCTTTCTCAGTGAGGAAGGATTGACGCCCGTGGCCAGGAGTTACGGATTTTGCTGATGTCAGGATTGCGTGGAGCCTAGAAGCTCTAATCTTCAATTTGCTGAGGCATAAGAGGTTGTGGGTAAGTTGTAGAGTGAAGTTGGTGGGGTACTGTGGTCAGAACAGTACCTAACAGGGCAAGACCAAGGAGGAGGGAGTTGCTACCGAGGATTTCTAGCCAAGAAATCTGGATCAGTGGTGCAGTTGCACTAACAATCAAAGTGAGGGCATCTCGACATTGGCAGAGGGGTTTCTAGGAGGGAAATTGAGGCTCAGAGGGAGTCACACCGAGAACTTCTAGAAGGAAAGTAGAGGAGCAGTGAAATGGCAGTGAACGAGGTAAGAGACCAAGACAGACTGGACGTAGCCTCAAACTTCGTACTCTGCAAGGCTAGAATCTTGTCTGTTCTAGACAGGAATCATCTCAAGCACTTCGCATTGAAGACGATAGCGATCCCAGTTGACCCGGTTGAGAACGACAAGTACGAGGAGGCAATGGCTAGGGCCAAGAGCATCATCATTGATGGGGTCATGGACCATGTAGTACCACATATTGCCGAAAAGGAAACGGCAAATGCGATGTGTGAGGCCCTGACGAAATTGTATCAGCATAATTCTGTGTAGAGGAAGATGCTACTAGAAAATCAACAGCGGTCATACTAGATGTAGAAGGGAGAACAAATCGACACCTTGCTCGATCGATTGAAGTAGATTCGGGATCAACTAACTTCCATAGGGACCACATTAGATCAAGAATTGATGGTGAGGACAACCCTAACCGCAGTCTCAGAAGACTGGGAGGTGTTTTTCAAGAACATACTGAGCAGGTCGACCCTTCCAGATTGGGAGGAACTATGAGCGGCTCTTCGCCAAGAAGAGATCAAAAGGCTAACCAAGGCAGGAAGCAATGGCAAGGGGGTCAGAATCAAGGAGGAAAAGGAAGATGTTGCCACTATGGGGAACTGGGTCACTATGTGAGCCAGTGTCCAAGGAAGAAGAGCAAGGGAGAGGCTTCTGAGACCAAGGTTGCGCCAGCAAGGGCAGAGAAGGAAGTGGAGATAGATGATGACTGTGCCATGAGTGCTCATGCACCTCGAGAGAAGAGGTGGGGAGACATCGAGCTATAATTGAACAGACTACAGGCGATGAGAGGCAGGATCCTCGAGGTACCCAGCATATTGGATTATACCTTGCTACAGGAGCCCCAAAGAGGAGTAGCAGTACTGGCGGATGTCAATAGAGACGGATGCGGATGGAGCGATAGAGGGAGCTACAATGCAAGAGTCCCAGGACAGCGTGATGCAGCAGTGTGAGGTGCATGGAATTGTTGCAACAGTGCAGAGGTCAGAGAGGGAGCACTTGTTAACGACATAAGGAGTTTTAGCATCATGGGTGTCTCTAGCCTGACAGAGATGTCAGAGTTGGGAGATCAGTTAATTACTTCTCGGTAACTGAGTTGCAATGTAGCAGTTAGCAGTGGCAGTGCTATAGGAAACACGATGCAGCATGATGGGAGGGGCTTCCGTACGGATGCAGCAGTGGCAGTGGTAGGGCCATGGGTAGCAGTACATGATGCAACAGTAAAGAGGATGTTGGGCAGCAGGCCTAGCATCAGCACCAAGACCGATGCCGGGTGATCAAGGTGATGTGAAGAGTATTATTAGAGCACAGTCCTTGCTAAAAAGGAGTGTTGATTTGGGGTAGCATCAGATGTGCACTAGCCACGAAAATTGGTGGAGAGGCTAAAGCACATGAGATCTCCAATACCCAGACATGGTTTGGGCAAATTCTAAACATTGGGAGATATTAAAATAATTAATATTTTTAATGGAGTCCCTAAATCTAAACTTAGGGAAAATAAAATATTAATGTGAATTAATATAAAACTGTGTTAGAAGGGTCCAAAAGTCATGGATCAAGCCACAGTTAATGTTAGCCGTTGATTAGGGACTTAATCTCGGCCATTCAATTGTCAACGAGAAAAGTATAAGAGGAGGCTTGAGGGTCACTTGGAGAACACACTGAGTTGATCAAAAATTCGATTTTCTAGGACAGGGCTTGCTGAGGAAATTGAAGGAGTGATCAGAATTCCAGTTGAGGGGCAGTGAATACAAAAGCAGAGAGGTAGAGAGGATACCGGGAGCAACAACACAGAATTCGAGAGAGAGGGACACAGAGCAAGCTAGAGGCCACGCAGAGCCAACTAGAGGCCACACAAAGGCAGCAAGGCGTTGCGCAGTGCCTGAGGAGAGCGAGCGTGGGTGACGTAGAGGCTCTAGAGGCTAACATAGAGCCTCCAGAGGTTGACGCAGGGCTAGTTGGGCTAACACAGTCCCTAGAGGTAAACGCTGGGAGATTTCGTGGGGCAGATTGGAGCTGAGCGTTGTAGGATTGTTCATCCAAGATTTTTAGCTGGAATATCTGTCTCCGACTGAGAGGTGCTACTGCCGAGATCATTCTCTATTGGGTGAGCTGGTTTGGCACCCAGATTGTATTCTGAAACTGCTTTATAATAAAACCCTCTGATAGCTGCATTGGTGTTCCCGCATTGGGTTTTCCGGGGACATTGGTCCGAAAATAACGGTGTCACTTGTGTGCTTGCTTTTTCCTTCAGTTGATGATCTGTAATGTGTTGAGCATGTACTTGTATTTATTTTCAATATTTACATTGTAAAAACTTGTTAATTAAACAAAACAAGTAGGCAAAAATAAATCATAAAGTACATGAAGGATTTCTAACAGTTAGACTTAGAAATTCCAACATCTTGCCAAAATATAGCAATATTTACAATATTATCATGATATTTTCAAGAATGAAAATATAAAACTGTTTACAGGCGATAATGTTGAGAAATCCAAAGATGTGGTAGTTAAATGATTTCTCTTATTATGACATTATCTTGTGATGTTTCTCATTATTACTATTTGTTATTTCGAACTATCTCTTCTTATCATCAAGACTAATGCCAAGCAACAAATAGAAGAGAACACAAGATGTGAAGGATTTCTAACAGTTAGACTTAGAAATTCCAACATCTTGCCAAAATATAGCGATATTTACAATATTATCATGATATTTTCAAGAATGAAAATATAAAACTGTTTACAGGCGATAATGTTGAGAAATCCAAAGATGTGGTAGTTAAATGATTTCTCTTATTATGACATTATCTTGTGATGTTTCTCATTATTACTATTTGTTATTTCGAACTATCTCTTCTTATCATCAAGACTAATGCCAAGCAACAAATAGAAGAGAACACAAGATGTAGGCACGCTGCAAGGGCAAAACCCCACTCTAGGGGAAAACCTCGTCAAAATTATTTCTTCAATAGATTCAAGATGAGACAACCAAGAACCTTACAAACTAGACTAAAGACTTCCTCCATCAGGTCATCCTTGTTTGATCTTCCTTTCACTTATCATTGTGTTAACACCAAATTCTATTTGCACCTTATCCCTATAATGGCACTGAGACCTTATCACTGTAAGAGCATCGAACTAATGTTACTATGATATCATCGAACTGAAGTCATTGTGATAGTTCCGCACTGAGGTCGTTGTAATAGCACCGAACTGAAATGGCGTCCAAACTGTGAGACTGAAATGGCACCGGATCACTGTGACATATCACCGAAATTGTGGTTATTGTGGAAGCATCGAACTACGGTAACACCGAAATTGTAGTAGCACCGAATTGTGGGAGCATAGCACCAAATTGTGGTTACTGTGGAAACACCGAAATCATCTAAGCTCTTCCATGTAAAGCCATTGAAACATTTGACTCAGTAATGCCTTGTCTGAACTTATTTCAGAGAGATCCAAGCTTATTCTTCTATGTGATAGTACCGAAAACATTTCACTGTAATCCGCAATAGTCTCTGAGATCTGTTGATTTGGGGTAGCATCGGATGTGCTCTAGCACATGAGATCTCCAAGACCCAGAAATGGTTTGGGGAAATTCCACCCGATTAGAGAGATATTATTATAATTAATATGTTTAATGGAGTTCCTAGGTCTAAACTTAGGAAAATTAAGATATTAATGGGTATTAATATAAAACTAGGTGAGAATGTTCTAAAAGACATGGATCAAGCCAAATCTAATCTTATCCGTTGATTAGAGATTTAATCTCAGTCGTTGAAGACTCAACAGAAAAAGTATAAGAGCAGGCTTGAGGGTCAGTTGGAGATACACCAAGAGAGATCAAGAGTTCAATCTTTTGGGGTGAGGTTTGTGGAAGAAATCGAGCAAGTGACCAGTTGCAGTGAGGAGCAGTTTGGCAAGAGGCCGAAGAATACATATCAGAGAGGCAGCGCAGTGCCGAGAGAGACAATGCAAGCCCTAGAGGGGCTGATGCAGAGGTTGTAGGAGCTGACACAGAGGACACAGAGGGCCGTAGAGTTTGACGCAGAAGTCATAAAGGGCTTCAGAGGCAGCACTAGGAAGATTCTGTGGGGCAGACTGGAAACAGATCAGCAAATCTTGAGCTGGGATAGGGTGACGCAGCTCCTGGAGGAGTGACGCGGTTCCTGAGCAGTGCTTGGAGCAGCTTTCGTTGTCCAATATAGGGAACAACGGGAGTCGTTGTGGGGTTTGATCACCCGGTCGCTGATTTGCCAGAATATCAGTCTCCGGATAGAGATACTACTACTGAGGAAATTCTTTGTTGGGTGAGCCATTTCTGGCACTCTAGTTGTATTCATGAAATATGCTTAATAATACAAACCCTCTATATGCTGCACCGGTTTTCCCGAATTGGGTTCTTTCGGAGATGATTGTCCAAAAACAACGGTGTCCCTTGTGTGTTTGTCTACTATTTCAGTCGATGATCTATAGATGAGTTGAGACTGCATTTGCGTTTATTTTCAATATTTATATGGTTAAATAACTTGTTAAGGAATAAACAAGTAGGTGAAATAACACTGATAATGCAAGAAGAATTTCTAACGTGTTAAGCTTAGAAATTTCAACAAGATCTACGAGTTCATCTCTCTGATTTTGGTCGAAGGTTGCACTCCTATTTATAGTAGTTTCCCTCTAGTAATGAGCCGACATAAGTCCTTGAAGAGATGTGTCCTGTAGGTCATCTTGAAGATGAACTATTTTGATGCCGAGTTGAAGAAGACTTGATGGAAGAGTCTTTGACCAATCAACATGACTTTGACTCAGATAAACAATCCTAAAGCCTACAATGGAGGCTTGACCTATGAGAATTGACCCAACCATGAAACCCATGCTTTAACAAGTCAATTTAATAATAATAAAAATTATTTTTGCTTTCTTTTGACAAATATATTACATTTTGACTTCAAGTACAGTTATGAAGACCGAACCTAGTTACATTCTTCAACAGATAATAACATTTTGGGTGTAAAAATTGTGACATTGCAATAACATCGCAATATTATCATGATGTTTGCAACACCAGATACAAGTAGTCAAATGAGAATTTCAACCAGGAAATCAAGTTGTACTGAGTTGCCACAACAATAAGCCTGTTTGTGCAATAAGCATAAATTTGGGGTGCACAAGTAAAATGAGCTAAAATAGAAAATCATGATAAACAACCAGACCAAAGTTGTAGATATATGCACTATTGATCATATCTCATTAATGGACGGGCATAGTCACTAGAAAGCAATTCCTCCAGGGCATAAATGGGAGGTCCATGAAAATGAGCACAGATTATAGCTGAAATAAAGTCATGAAGAAGCTTATAATGCAGTCTATGTTGATTCTTGAATCAATATAAGACCAAACACCAATAAATGCACCAAGGGAACAGGGTTGTTACGGAAGTCATCAAGATGATATCATTCAGCAAAGCATTATAGGAATGCAATAACAAATTTTTGTTTCTTTCAATAGTTATTATGCCAATATTCAGCAGCTAAATCACGTACAGTAAGCTCACTGTAACCCAATGTCAACCTGGTTGGCTTGAATGCATTGCCCCCACCAAACCATTATTTGAGTCCCATGTGATTATGGCTCAAAAAGTCCTTTTTCCATGACTCTTGGCCCCAATCCTTTATATGGACTGCTTTTCTTTCATTCCTCTACCATTTCTCAAATATCACATTGAAATGACCCAGAGTGTAACCACACTTATGCAGAGCTCCATTAATAATGGAGAAAGATATAGTTCATTTGGCAGGTCTGGAAAAATAATCGAGAGTTTTTTCTATACATTTTACAAATTCCAGAAATAATTGTAATCTGAATAACCTAATGTACATCACCATATACATAAGAGAAGTCATAATATTTTCAAGTAGCTCTAAATTTGTATAGATATAATCCGAGTCCACGTCTATAAACAACAATCACATTAGAGCAATGAACCTTAAGTTAAAAGAAGTAACATTTGTTATCCACATATTTTTATCCATAAAATATAATCAGCATGGGTCAACATTTTTTGTAGAAGTTCTCTAGATAGATTGCAATAACAATAAGTCAGCAACAAACCTTATGTTCAGTACTGCTTATTCTCATGGTAAGCAGCACACGTTCAAGACTTCTGGAGACTTCATCAAGATTCTTCCCTTGAATAAGCAAAAGCTGACCTTCTGGCTCTGCAAGATATTCAAATCTGGCATTGGCTGCTTGAACAACAAATTGGAACATGCTTAAAGTGAAAAGATGGTAATCAATTAGGAAAAAAACGACAAAATTGGCATCCCAACTATAATGCAGCATAGCATTTTAATATCTCCATTTACTTTTCAGTTAATTATTGTAGTGGGTTTGCCAATTATAGATCTAAAAGCTAGTTTGACAAATTATCCCCAAGAACAAAAGAACTAAAAACAATCAAGAGCAACCCAAAAAAGGATTTTTGCAATAGCAATTTAGCTAGGATTTGGATCACTAATCACCTAGGAGCTTAAACTGACTGATTCCCTTTTGGAATCTCTTCCATTATCAACGTTAAACAGCTTCCCAGAATCTAAAAAAATGGTTTGAGTTCTTCTGTTTAACTGCAATTAACTTTCCTGATGCTGAGACGGTCACTTCTTCCAAACAAGAGTTGCCAAAGTGATAATACTTTCTAAGTTGTGCAATCCAGGATGAGAGACTCAGTTTTTCAAGAACCTATGGAATGAGGGAAGTTACATCCAGTGTATGTGACTGAATATCCAGGATTGTTCAGCACCCATGTAGCTGGCCAGCCTTGAGACTCAGGCATTTTGAAACCCAAATCAACAGGAAGGATGAAATGAGAAGATCCAGAGACCACTAACAATGACCTTCCTCTGATGCTGTTCAAACAGCTACAGTAATTAATCAATTCTGTAACACGGTATCTATCTATGAAAAAATCTGATAATTGTCCTGGAGCAAGAATAATCATCTTGGAGCACAGGCCCCTCTCTCCCCAGCTAAAATTCCTTTGTATTTCAGAATATTCACTGAAATGTGTTTTGACATTTTCCAAGCTTACAACAAAAAAGAGCACCGTCTCCTCAAAACAACCAGAAACATGGTTGGTTTGCAGGGAATAAACCTTAGCAGAGATTTACCAGTTGTATTTTTGTCGCAATTCTCGTAAAATTGCTTCTATGATGTCAATTTTTAAGTTTTTTCACCATCCTATTTTGTGAAGAAAATGTAGATGATTCTTGGCATAGCTTATCCTCAGTTGGGTGTCAATTCTCTGGGGTTTTCTTCAATTCAATTTAGCCTAAAGTTCACCAACATTTGTTACCCAAATTTTCAGAATTCTCCAGACCAGTGCAGGTCGTCCTTGTCCATAAAAATGTCATTGTTTCTTTCTTTTGAAGGGTTTATCTTGCTTTTCACTGGCTTCGCAGGGCATCAACTGCTAGTTATTCCATTCTAATCTTCCTAAATAACTCACTGGTAAAACCAAACTGAGGGAGAAACAGCAAAAGGCAACTTTTGTTCTACAGGTGAACAATCCAATATAGACTAGCCTTGCTCAAAGACCAATTAGAGGCCTTCAAACTACAGTTCACTGAATTGACAGTAATTATGAAAGAACAACAGGGCATCATCAATGAACAACAACAAAAAATCCTTGACCAATCTGCTCAGATCAGCACACTGGAAATATCCCTTGCTAAACTCATTCTCTTCTCGTGCAAAATGATTAACACTGAACAGCAATCTAAAAAGAGACAACTTCTCTTTGAGAAGAACTGGACTTTGGTTGCTAACAAACAAGAACAGAAGGATGTTGCCACTAAGAAAGAATCTGTAAGCAAGGCCTCTAGGGTCCAAGCTGTTAGAGGCTCTAATAACTCCAAACCACCCCATTTACTGGATGATTTCATTCAAGAAACATTGGATGAAGTAGGATAAAGACAGTTTAAAGCCCTTAACTTATGAATAAGGGACTGACCAAACAAAGAGATGTGGTTAAAGCAGCTTAATTTCTTATGTGATTTGGGCTTGACAGATCTTTCTCCTGACAGAGTTGATTCAATCAAGATGACTTACTGGTTATTAATTTTTTCATCATATGTGAGATCAGCGGCCCCAGTTAGATACATCGTCAAGCCGCTGATATCAGGCATGAGATTTTCAGTTGAGATTTCAATAGGCAACAGTGTTGATTTTTGGAAAGCAAAGTTTTTGTTGTGTAAAGCGAAAAATGATTGAATAGTGTACTCTTCTAGAATATTTTGCCCTGATCTGTTCCCATTCTAAACTATGTAAATAACTCCTGTCCTGCTTCTGCTCACAACAAGCAATTCCTCATTGTAGTTGTTGCAACTTCTTTTCCCTGTAACTCCTGAGCTCCCTGCAGTTTTTTTCATTCTCAACTCCTGCTGTACCTCCCAAACTCCCTGCTCCCTATAACTCTCATTCTCATCCAATCCAATAAATTCCATTTTGGTTCCATTCTGACCTGCATCTTTAACCCCTGTTATGCTCCAACCTATAACATGTGCTGGCTTCCTGGGGTAGCTCTTGTGATTCCTCCCTATAACTACCAAGCTTCCTACTGCCTACAACTCCCATTTTACTCTCAACTCATACCTCTCATGGGTCCTCTCAAAACCTGTGATTCATTCTCCCTATAATTCTCACACTACCTCCGATTCAGAGCCTCTTAGATACCTACAACCACTATTCTCGCATTTCTATTCTCTCCTTCTTGCATGTTACCTCCCAACTTGTACTTGTTGAAAAGTGTAACTAGGTTCAGTCTTCATAATGACAAGTAATTGTGACTTTTGTAAATGATAGAATAAAATTATTTTTGTAAGCCTTGCTTCACGGGTTTCATGAGCAAGTGATTTTATTTTAGATGGCTCCCATTGAGAGCCTAATGATTTGTCATTAAGGTCAAAGAATTAATGTCATGTATGAAGAGCTCTTCTTGAGTGTATGTAAAATGTATATCAGTTAATCTAGTGTCTAGAAAGCCCTACAAAAGACAAGCACAGTCCTCTTGAATTGATGTCGGCCTGCAATATGAAGAAAATAACTTATGTCGCTTCACCAAAATGTCACACCTATTTGGATCATCAAGTCGGCTTAATATATGGTCGAATCACTATATAAAGGAGGCTAGGCTCCTCACATAAAGACAGAGAACAGACTTCGCATATCTCTGAATTTCTGAAGAGGGAAAAGAGACTCAGGTTACCTCTGTTGCAGTGATGGCTACAAGGATGCGTACTACAGTTCTGTAAGGGAATTTGGATCCCTCTTATCTAGAGATCACAGTAAGAGAAAATAAGAAGGAGAAACTACAGTTAGAATTTCAGTGGCCTCTCACTGTGATTTCAGAAGACAAGGACAGTGGCCTAGAGCAGAAGACAAAGGGAATGCACTAACACTATCTCTGTATTGCTGAGAGTCAACTGTTCGTAAGAAGACTATGTTTCAGATCAAGTTCTGTTTAGACAAAGAAACCTAGGTGCTGCCACAGGAAGAAGGATCCAGTGCTAACCTCACTCAAGTCTCAGCCTCATGTGAAAATTCCTAGTCCAAGGAACCCCTACTGCAGCAAAAATTGAATTTACTTCCCCTACTTGATTTTAATATACATTATCAAGTTATTCTCTGAATACTCAAGCAAATTACTTCTACAACCTACACTACTTTAATATTTGATTACATGAAACAGAAAACTGAGCAAAGAACAAGACACATAGGACACAATTACTTTTGGACAAAAGTCCCCAAAAAAACTCAATGCAGGAAAACCGGTGCAGCAGATTTGAGGGTTTTCCTATTATTAAGCAATAATTTTGAATACAATGCTGGATGCCTGCCCAGCAATCCAGTGAGAGGGAAAATACAATGCCAGAAAACTGAGTGAGTTTTACCTCACCTCACCCAGCAAATTCCAGCTAATCCAGCAGCAAAACTGGCTAACCCCGGCTATCTCTGCGCTGGCCCTGCGTAGGCCCTGTGTCAGCCTTTCAGGATCTGCATCAGCCCTGTGTTGTCTCTTCTACCTACTGCGTCAACCTTCCCAACTGTTCTGGTAGTTCCAGCTTTCTGCGTGAGAGCTGCTTCAGCTTCTGCGTTGACCCTTCTAGCTCTGCGTCAAGCCTACGTCAGCCCAAATTGGCCCAGCATCAATCCTTCTGGTTGTTGCGCTACCTCCACTAGCTTCTCTCTGCCTCTCTATCAGTACTCCCGGACTATCCCTACCCCCCCTGCTACAGCCTACAACTGATCACTCAGTTCAAATTCTCAGCTTCCTAGCCCCAGAAATCGAACTCCAGATCAATTTCTTCTCTTCGTGTGTGTTTCTAAATGAACCCCAGTGTAACGAATAAAATATATAAATATAATATAAAAGATAAATATCATAAATAATAGTTAGTTAAGCTAGTAATTAGGTTGAAGAGGCATGTCTAATAGGACATGACTCTTCATGAAGAGACGCTTGGTATATAAGCAAGCCTCTTGTTCTCATTTGTAATTCATTATTCATTCTTATTCATTTTATTTAATATAATATTTATATCCTAAACGGATATCTTCATATTCCAAGACTTTCGGAGTAATTAAATTGTAGAAGGAATTTTGTTCGCTTCATTTGGTGGCTGATCACCAGGCCATTGGCTATCAACCTATCATCAAACTTGTTGCTGTCTGTTGACCCTGCCGCCTACACCTACCTACAAGTCAGTGAGAAAAGCCTTCAACCCCACAAGGTGTGGTTGGTGGCAGGGGATTCAGAGAAGGGGCTGTCACACTAATCCCAACTCTCTCCGTTTGAGCTATCTCCTAGGTTAGCTAAGGGGGGTGGTCCCTAATGAAAAGTTAAGGTAAAAACAAAGATGCGAGTTTCTAGGAGAACTGTTAGAGTTAAATAGATTATTTATCTAAAATCTATAAGCAAAACCTGATATGAGCAATAGCCATTAACACATGAAATAAGCATGAAACACATAAACGACCAGTGCCTTCAAAGCGTTGCTCTTTAAGAAATGAAAATTTTTTATTGTATTTTTTATTTGCTTAGAATGAAGTCAAATGTTTTCAAGTTAAAACCCAAATAACCTTGGACTTGGATTTCCAAATGGAAAGAGGTTACTTAGCTTATGCTTTTAGCTTTCTTCTTCAAACTTGAATTACCTCCAAGAACACCTGTAGGACAGCAAGCAAAGGAGTTAGCATGCAAAAGGAATAGGGCCTCAAATGCTAGATAAAACCAATATGCACAAAAATGAAAGAAGAAAATATGTGATAATTTTTCAAGATAGAAAATAAGCAAATGGCTCAAGAAACCCCCTCTTGAGTAAATCTTTTGATGTCTTATGAGATTGTTGGCTTGAACAACTTGTGGGTCCTTTGATATCCTTGGAGGTGACTATTCCAACCGAAGAAGTCCTCACACTCCAATAGAGTTGGCAACCTGTCCTTAAATAAAAAAAATGCCTGCAAACCAATTGTTAGTGCAAAAGAAACTTGGCATATAGAGACCAAGTTGAGCTTGTCATTGAACCGACAATGACAAGCCACAACGAGAGCACAAAATATACCAAGCCCAAAGGAGATTTGAGATAGCTGCAAATCTCTCCTCCCTAGACAATAATGCCTTCAGGCAAATGCACAAAGAAAAACAACTAGATTGCAAACGTGAAAGCAAATGAATATCAAACGACACAGGTATACCTCATCAACCAAAGCATGCACCACAAAAGAAGCCAGTAACCCCAAAGACTTTTATTTATTTATATGAAAGACGAGTACAAAATCCAGCAGAGTTTCAACAAGCCCAACAGCTCATTCTATCCTCTTGACAACTGCGTTAGAACTCTGCGTATGGGCTGTTGAATATGCTGAGCTCGGCTGCCAACGTAAACTGTTGTTGACTGCCCTTTGAACTGTTGTGCTGACCATGTAAACTGCTCTGACTGCCCACGTTAAATACTGTTTGACTGCCCACGTTAAATACCTTTGTTGCGTGGAGCTTTGAGTGGGCCAGCGTGGAGCTTTGAGTGGGCCAGCGTGAACTGTTGTGTAATATGCTGAGTGGGCTGCCACGTTAACTGCTGAGTTATATGCGTACGGGCTGCGTTGACTTGCCAACATAAGTATGTTGTATGAACTGCGTATATACCTGCGTTGACTTGCCAACATAAATATGTTGTGCTGACCTGCGTATTTTAATTGGCTGAGTAATACGTATACCATGGAGGGGTGAGGTGGGTCCATTTCCCACTCATTTTACTTTATACTTTCAACCTTATAATATGGCTTGCACTTTAAATTAAATCAACTTGATATAAATTTCATTTGATTCCACCTTTACCCCACGGCTTGAAAATTTGTGGGCCCACCTTGCTTCTTGTTGAGTTGGCTCACTTGCCACTTGGATTGGTGGGCCTTAGGATGCCCAATCATCATTTAAACTACCACTTACTTTCCATGTCAAAATTTGACTTATTTTGACTTTGGAAAAATTTATAAATTTTTCCAATTATTCATTTTTTTGAATTTTTTCTTCATTTTTGCCACTGACACTTGAAAAATCGGCTTTTGAGGGACTCTAAGTCAATTTTTGACCCCCAAAGTAGGCTCTAGGATAATGTTGGGCCTCTGAGGATGAATTTCGAGTGGTCATACGCCCCAGACATTTCCTAAGGCCACTTATTTATGCCTTTACATAAAAAATAATTAAAAAATCCCATTTTGCGAGAAATTTTTAACTATTAAAAAATCCTACTTAGACCTAGCCAAATTCCACGAAACTTTTTGTGTGATCTAGTATGGTAATATACATCAACCCTAGACACTAAGATGTGTCAGGGGCTCAATCTTCAAACCGTCACCTCGGCTTTGGGGTAAAAATGAGTGAAAAAATCCAGAGAATTATCCGCCTCTGAAAAAGAAGGGATAATTCACCGGATAAAAAAAACACTCCAAGTTGTACTCGTTTGCTGATCGAGTCCCACATCCTAGGCCTGTTACAAATTCAAGAAACATCATACTAGCATCACTTATTACAATTCCCCGTAGGGTGTGGAATCTGGGTACAAAGAAGAAATATGATGAGAAGATAGAAGGAGAGTTAAAAAACTCTGTTGACTGATGACATCTCTGATGGTACAAGTGTCTTCGGGATGATCCTTGGGCATGGAGTCGTCAAATAATCGTCAGGTGCTACTCCAGCAGTCAACAGGTCCCATCAAATATTTCAATTCCTACTTAGGAAATTCGAATTGCCTTCATGGTGTGCGTATTTTTGGGTGGGTGAGTGGCCCCCACAATCCACTAAAAGCACATCAACCCCCTTTTCCTAAGTTCTCCCACATATTTGCCTAAAGCCAAAAATACCAAAATTGCCAAAATTGATTTTCTCCTCACCTTGGGAAAATTATTAGGAAGGGACATTACAAATCATCTTCAATCTGCCAGCAAATGGGTAGAAAATAAATGCTGATCGCTTAACCTTTGAAATCAGCTGTAACTTAGTCTCAAATTAGCTACAATAGAACGATGCTAGGGAATGTAATTTCCGACTCCAAACAGTCCAAGTAGTAACAATAGGAACTGGAAATGGAAAGAAGGATAAGTGGGGTCTTTAATAGGGCAGGATTAAGATTTAAGGTCATTGGGGAATTTGATTTTCATTTTGAATTTTTATAGACGAGGCCCTGCAAACAGTATGGCGTGTGAGTTGATGCAGACTTAACCAAGTCATGTATGACTCAATGGAACCCCATTCTTTTTGTTTGACTCCCCTATGTCACATCAAGTCAGTTGCTTTTGAGCCAACATTTGAGTCAGCTCATTCAAGTCAAGTTTAACAACATTGCCTCCACCCAAGTGCATGAATGTCATATCTTCTACACAAGTGCTTTATCTGATTAGTATCAATTCAATTCTTTAGTATGGAGGACATTCAACAGTATTCTTCTTCCAACCACTACAATCAAACAAAATGTTCCTCTTGTTGCACACACTTTACATTCAGAAATGTTCTTCCAAACCCACTCACAGCAGCCACACAGGTCTATCCAGTTAACCCAATTACATATCCCGCAGAATATTATGTCCTTCATTGGAACGGGTCTACAATCAGCAGAAATTGGGGACAATTGACTCTAAGCATGGAGGAAATTATGGGAATTAGTAGGTAAAAGTAGATAATATATTTATATTTGTCTGTTTTGTAACTTTTATTTTAAGGAGACAAAATGTAACAAGTACATCTAAATAATTGTAATCACTCCACATATCAATTTTTGTTGTTTGTACTCTTATAAACACTTATAATACAATATACTGTATAGTGTGTACCAAATGTGTCAATCTTTCTTCTTGCACCTTACATTCTTATGCGAGGGCTTTCATCGTTGTCACTTTCATGCACACCTCATTCAAGGAAAAAGAAACAATAATAATATCCTTTACCAAAGGTTTTTCTATGTTGCATATAGATCTCTCCTTTGCCATGCCAACAAAAAATTTAAAGATCATGGAAGATAGAACTAGTAATGTATGCAGCTCCCCATTGTGATAGGAAAGGCTGCCATGGTAGGATGCAAGGGGGAATTTCCATTGTTCAAAAACAAGAAATACCAAATAAGAAAACAAATGTTTTCTTGTAACGTAAGAAGAACCCTTCATTGTTCTCAACTCAACTCTATTCCATACCTTGTCATAGTGATAACAGGAATTTCTTTACTAATGTATGTAGAAAACAAATTTAAACTACAAAGCATGCATACTTGCTAGGGTTCTTTCTTGACCTGGTATAAATCTCTTCGCCGCATGCGCAATATCAATGTTCGAGCTTCTTTCAAACCTTCATCTGGAGCTGTTTCAATAGCTTTCAACACAAAATCATCCAACTGCAAGGTAGAATGTCCTGAAGGCTTGTTAGGGATAACATTTACGAATAACTCCACACATACTGCAGTCTGTATTATGTGCAAAATAACACATCTAACCTTCCAGTACTCAGCTGGATCATCAATACGGGAAGAAATATCTAGATAGCCATTTGCAAGTACAAGGGCATCAGCTAACATGAGTTCCAAAGCCTGACACCAAAGCCGAGACACATGCTCAGATAACATTCACTTGGATTATTCCTAGTCAAGAAAGAGACTGAACCGCTCACCAATAAACAGTCTGCGCTAAGATAAATATGTTGAACAATATTTAGGATATCCGATAGAACATGAAGATGTAATAATAAAGAGGGAGTGACACTGCTCTAGTACCTTCACTTTTGGATGAGTGTAGACCATCCTGAAAAGATCTGCTCGAGTAACAAATAATTTGTGGACATCCCAATCTGCTAAACCAAAATCATTTAAATGCATTAGAAAATGAGAAAATATCAAGTGGCCAACAAATTAAGGTATTACTTGTATCTTTTCTCAACTAACTCACATTCCTTAGCCCTATAACATATTTCATCATCAATAACCTTCATGCTTTCCATCAACCTGCATGGGAAAGACGAAGAATACTAAAGAAAGAAAAGAAAATATTATCAAAGGAAATGTGAAAAAATAAAATAAGATAATATGAAAAGCATTCCAATATATAAAGCTCAACTCTACTATCCATTGGTGCAAGTTTAAATAATCCTTCTATGGATATAACAAATATTGCTGTGGCAACAATACCTCTATGAAATGACAATAATGTAGCCAAAATATGGCCATGACAAGGATGATCAACCTTAGGTAACTTAATAGAAATGCGGGTTATAAAAGAGTACCTTTCAAATTGAAAACTCGTACTTATACCACATGCTCGACAGTCACGTTCAATGTAGTCAAACCTAAAAGCCATAAGAAAGAATATATGAGTGCTAAACAACATTATGGTTACCTTTAAGCATATTCATCTTCAAAAGGTTAGAATAACAAAATGGGGAAATCTTGATGATAACAAAGATCATTTGTCACAACCCTGCAAGGGGATAACTAGATTTTCTGTATGACGTAGACATTTGAGACACTGCTACCCAATGGAAAAAATCAAAACAAAATAAAATCCCTTCCCAATGATGTTATCTTACTTGTCAACATCTATTCCATTTCGTCCATTTGCTACAATATCAAATAGAAAATTCTTCTCACTGTGAGCCTACAATAAAATATAAACAACATAATCAAATATCATAAGACCCCAAAATCGTTAGTGAATTGACCATAGACTCATTAATTTCAGACATCCAGTAATCTCTTGTAATCAAAACCAAGTCAATAAAGAACCCTGCTAAAGATCATAAGGACATATTACCTTGGTATATGAGTTATCAGAGCTGGAAAGAATCATTTCCTGCATAGCCATGACGTTTAACTTAACAAATATTCACAAAGCAGTGAATTTCCAACATAACATATGCATGTTTTCCTATCAAAATAATATTTCAAATTCATTTTGGTTAAGATGTTTGTATCAACTACAAAGTAGGCATTCCACTTATTCAGCTCCATACTAAGAAATTTATACTATCAAGATGTTTATTGCTTCATTTGGTAGCAAAAGAGAGAAATCTATAATGATCTGTAATGGTTCCTAGGTTCAGGTTTGAGTCCTGAAACCTGCTTCCCAACCTTGACATAGCAAGACGTACACACCTTTTTCTGTACTTGAGCACCAATTTTCCTTGTTCACTTTTAGGATTTTCTCTGAAAGATGCACCCTTTTGACACAAATATCAAACCAACTATAATATATCGTTATGAAGCTTAAGATCTTAGTCCTCGATTAATTGATAGGGCATGATTGGAGATGTTGACCACTGAAGTTTACCCAAAGATTTTTGAGGACTCCATGCCCAAGGATGTATCAAAAGCTTCATGTACCATTAGACATCATCATATCATCAGAGTTTTTCAAATTTACTTCTCATCTTCTTCTATTGTACCCAGATTCCACAAGCCCTATGCGGATGATGTAAAGTGACGTTAGTATGATGAGTTTGAGTCATGTAAAAGGCCTAGATAACTTGGGACCTTGTCATCAAGTGAATTTACTTTGAGAGTTTTTTTTCACTTGATTAATTATTATATCCTTACGGGGACTTAATAATTAACTGAATTTTTTCCTCCAAGCATAACCCCAAAGCCGGAGTATGGATTGAAGGCGAGGGCTTGGGTGAGTTCTACTGTCTAAACTCTAGAGTCATTGTATATTACCATACTAGATCACTCATAAAATTTCGTGGAATTTGGTTAGCTATAAGAGTCTTTTTTTCTTCTTTTTTTTCACAGGGTAGAAATTTGAATAAAATATGAATGTAATATGTAATAAATGATGTCTAGAGAAATTGTATGGGGTATGTGTGCTCAAAATTACACCTCACCCTCAACTTTCTACTGTGACACACTTTGAGGGGTAAAAAATAAGTTTTAGACCCTCAAAACCCATTTTTCCTAAGTTTTGTGGAAAATGTGGCAATAAATTAGCTCAACAATTAAATAAATTGGAGAAAATAAATATCCACACATGCTAAATGATGTGGAAATGAGGTGGAAAATCATCAAGGAGTTGAAGCCAAGTTATACAGTGATGTGGACCAAGAATCAAGGAGAAACATGTGACAAAAAAAGGAAATCAAATTTCCTTGAGGGGACCACGAGTTTCACAAAAACAAATCGCATTTTCTTAGGAGGACAAGTTGAGTCAAGGAGGTGACTCACCTATTGGTGGGCTTTGACTTGGAGTTCCACAAGAGATGAGTGGAGAGTGGTCTCGTACTACTCCACTCTTGCATACACATGTCCACTCCACCTGAACTAGTTCTCCTCCTCAAGGATTGTGTGGGTCTCTCTAGAGGAAATCGAATGGCCACTTGGGAAATTCGAATTTTCATGTAGAGGCATTGGGATTGTCACCCATTTGTCTTGGGATTGTCACCATTTGCCTTGGGATTGGCTCCCAAATTTCTATATAATAGAGCCATGGGCTTTCACTATAGATTCATGTTATGAGATATTGGACTTGAGGAAACTCTGTCATTTTTGTACTCGCAATTTGCTAATATTAGCAAAGACTTTGGAGCAATTTTGGTGGTGTTCTCTTGACACTTTGAGGTGATACCTTTGCATAACGTTATTGTTATTATTGTATTTCTTATGCTTTTGAACTCTATTAGATTCTAATACCATTGGTTGGATTGATGTGTGTAGAGCTATCTTGCACATGTTATTGATTTAGAAGTAGCATTCTAGGAGTGAGCTTGCCAAGTTATTTTTGGAGAAATATTTGGTTTATTTCAATCCATTGTGTTGTTATCATCCATTAGGAAAGTTAATATTTGTTTCAAGAGTGTAGGGATGATCTATTGGTTTTTGTGTGCAAAAATCCATTTAGGTGTGGGATAAGTCTCCCATAGATCAACCCACTCTCGTATTCGAGGTTGCTCAAGACTCACCAATTCTTTCTTCAAATATTTTCATAAAAAGCAGAAGAAATAGGTGATTTCATTTTCCAATATCTACTTGAATCATCACTTCATTCAAATTATATGGTTCTTTGATTTAGAGCTTTTCGAAGTTACATTTGCTATTCAAGAGCATTTTCCAAACTAAGCAAGTGATGGGGTTCACTCCCATCACTTGATTTCATTTTTTGTACATTATTTTGTACCATATTTGTTTGTTTTATATTCTCTCTCTACACTAATTGCCTCTTTGTTTTGCAGCCCATAGTTGGAGCTTTTGACAACAAGAGCCTTGAGGAGAAAGAATTGAAACTCTAATTATTTCTTGTAGGACCTCTCAAGCACTTAAGAAGCATTTTCAATGAGGCCATGGACAGTAGAGGAGAGTTGCAAATTAGCTAGGCCATGGGCCTTTTGGGGCTTGTAATTTTCCAATTTTAAGAGGACTCCATTGGCCATTAATGCTGTCATAGATTGGAAGGATACTCTAGCTTTTTCTAGTTCTTATTTTGTAAATATCTCCTCCAATCTTTTGGGCAGCCCTCTAATAGGTTTTAACTCCATTGTCACATCATAATAAAATATCTCTTTTCTTGTGGGAGTTTGGGTTTTACCCAAAGCATCCTTTCTAGTTATTTAGAAGGAGGATTTTGTGTGTGTGGAGTAATTTTTCATCTCATCTTTTCTAACTTTCCTTTTTAGCTCATTTTGCATGCTTTAAAATTAACACAACCTCACCATCACATTTCGATTTCTAAGTTAGATCTTGCTACAAGTTCATTTGATGCTTTGCATTTCATTTTGCTTTGGAGTAAAAGTTGATAGTTTGCTTTAGGGCACTTATTTCTTACATGCAAGTATTTTGGAGTTATGTGGCAAGTTTAATTTAGTTGCTTAACAATATTGCATTTCTTTTGGGATATAATTGTCTCACTATAGGCTCATTTTTTATTTTGCTCACTTATTTTTCAAGCATACGTTACATGCAAGCATTGTACTCTTGGCTCCATATCATTTAAATTTTTCTTAAGTTTATTGGCATATATTGAAGCAATTCACAATTTCATTTGAGCTTATGCTTATGTGTCTTGTACAATTTTGAAGCTATATCATTGTGAGAATTTCCATTTACTTGAGGCAATTCCTCTTTTGCAAAGCAAACTTATTTGTATCATTCTAATTCACTTGCAAGTTAATCTCCTTTGTCCAATTGAAGTTACATTTGCAATTTACCTTGAGCGTCATCTCATTTCCATTATTTTGAAGCGTTGCAAATATCTCTTGGGAAAATTTACTTGCATTTCATTTAGGCATCTTAGCATAGTTTGCATCTTAATTCAATTAACCTCCAAAGCATAAGCTTGGTTGATAGACATCATAGGGAAACGACTTTCTTGGCAAATTCTTCCAATTGGTACAAAGTGTTAGATTTTGTAGCATCGGATGTGTTCTAGCTATGCAATTTGGTTGAGAGACTAGAATACATGAGTTCTCCAAGACCCATAAATCGTTTCTGGAAATTCCACCTAGAAATGACTTAATTAGATTACTAACTTATTTTTTAATGTTTCCCAAGTTCAAACTTAGGAAAATTGGTTAATTAATTAATATTAATTAATTCAAGATGAGAATTATGTAGAAACTCACACGAATCAATTCCAAGATGATCCTAGCCATCGATTAAGTTTTAATTTTCATCATTGGTGCTCCAACAGTGGATTATAAGAGGAAGTCGACGGGCACTTGGAGAACATACTTTAGAACACCAAAAATTTGATTTCCTTGGCAGATCGATTTCCAGAGCAACAACAGTCAGCTGCCGGAGAGTCAGAGATCGAAGCAGTGAGTGAGAGGCAGGGATAGTCAGTTTAGAGGAAGTTTTCTAGTTCCAGAGAGGCGCAACTATTGATTTTGGGTAGTATCGAATGTGATCTAGCTCCGAAATTTTGTGGAGGGGCTAGAATTCATGAGATCTCCAAGACCTAGAATCGTGTGGAGAAATTCCACTTGGATGATGAGTTATTAAAATAATTAATAATTTTAATGGGGTTCCTAAGTCTAAACTTAGGAAAATAAAAATATTAATGCGTACTAATAAAGATATGGGTGAGAAACTTCTAAGAGACGAGGATCAACTCTGTTTTAATCTTAGCCGTTGATTAGAGACTTAATATCAACTGTTGATTCATCAACAGGAAAAGTATAAGAGAAGACTTGAGAGTCGTTTGGAGATACACCGGGCAAATACGTAGTAACGTGAGGGAAATCGATTCTTAAGGAGAAGAAGTCTTATTTCAGAGGGAGAGTAGAAAGAAGAAAGAAGAGGAGGGTATCAGCATCAATCAAAGACCGAGGAAGAGGTGACGCAGAGCATCTGAGAGACAACGGAGAGGGAAGATCAGTGAGAACGCAGCTGGAGATGCAGTCCTCATGCAGGCTGATGCAGAAGTGATGCAGAAGTTACACAGAGGACGGTAGAGGGTCTCCAGGGTGTCAGAACTTCTTCAAGAGGAGAAAATTGTTTCAGGTGTTTCTCTCAGAAGTGTCTCAGTATTTTGTAGAATCTTTCTTTGTAAAGAGATTGTTACTAAAGATTAATAAATAAACCCTCATCTGTTGCACCGATTTTCCCGCATTGGGTTTTTCCGAGGGAAATTGTCAAAAAATAAATGTGTTGATGTGATTGATTCTTGTGCTTGTATATCATTGTTATTTTCTCTATGTTATTATGTGATAATTGCAGTAGAACTTATTTTAATGTTTACTAAAGGGTTTTGTAAATAACTTATTGTGGAAAATAAGTAGGAGAAATGAATCAGTTACTACAGTAGAATTTCGTGTTAGAAATTTTCACATGGTATCAGAGCAGAGATCGAGCAATAGGATTAAAGAATCTCCTATGAGTCACGAGCATAATGTCAAAGCATCAACTCATAAGAACTCACACAGATCTCTAGAGAAAGAAGAGAGCACGAAAAACATGGATCATGATTATTCTATGTTAGCTTCTACACTGGAAGAATAAGTCGCTTGCTTAGTGTCGAGATTTCTAAGTCTGACACATTAGAAATCCCTACTGCATTATCCAGTTTAATTTCTCCTACTTATTTATTCCATTAACAAGTTATTTATAAATATAAATACTGAAATAAACACAAATGCAGCCTTAACTAATATACAGATCAACAACTGAAATAACTGAGACAAACACACAAGTGGCACCATTATTTTTGGACAATCGTCCCCAGGAAAACCCAATGTGGGAAAATTGGTGCAACATATATGAGGGTTTTATTATTATGCAGTTTCTAAATACAACTAGGGTTCCAGAAATGGCTCATCTAACAGCGAATTCCCTCAGCAGTAGTAGCTCTCCTCGAAGACAGATATTCCAGCTGATCAATCACCGAATGAATGACCCCACAGTGACTTCAACTGTTCCTTAGCTGGACAACGAAAGCTGCTCCAAGCTAACTTCCGAAACTGCGTCACCCTCTACGGCTCTGCGTTTGCCTCTCAGCTCTCAGTCTGCCCCACAGAAACACCACAGTGCAGCTCCTTCAGCCCAGCATCAACTTTGCTAACCTCCGTGTCTGCCTGCGTCAGCTTCTCAGCCTCCGGCGTCCTCTGCGCTGGCCCTCTAAGCCTATGCATCAGCTCTGGCTGCCTCTACGTCAGCCAAAGCTGCCTCTACGCTATCTCTCCGGCACTTTCTCTGCCTATCTGCTATGTATTCTCAGCCTCCTGCCGAATTGCCCCTCGCCGCAACAGATCACTAACTCGATTCTCTCAACAAAACCCCGCTCCAGAAAATCGAACTAACTGATCAATTTGGTGTATTTCCCACTAACCCTCAAGCCTCCTCATATACTTTTCCTGTTGAGTCTTCAACGACCAAGATTAAGTCCCTAATCAACGGCTAATATTAGATTTGGCTTGATCCATGTCATTTAGAACATTCTCACCCAACTTTACTTGGAAAATCGAACCTCTCTCTTGGAATAAAATAGTAACTCCACGCTTAAGAGAATGTAACTCTCCCTCACTAATTCAATGTATGACAAAAGTGTAACTCCTTCTCATTAAATGCACTTGTAACTCCCTCATTCAATTCGATTTGTAACTCTAACCAAATATTCTCTTATGTCTAAGTGTAACTCTTTCTCTCCATAATTCGAATTGTAACTCCTCAAGATAAGTGTATCTCTCTCTCTATTCTTGGGATGAGTTACGCTTCTCCTCAAGTAACTCCTCCCTCATGGAATTCAATTCTCTTATTATTGGCTCAAGGCATGAATTCATTTTGTAACTCTTGTTTTCTCATTCATTTAAGTAAGAGCAAGTGGGAGTTGAGAGTATCATGTTCATTGTGAAGAAGGAGAGCTAGTGTTGAGTGTGTTCAAGAGAAGTGTGAAAGCAAGTGAAGAGTAAGAGCAAGGGAAGAGCTAGAGCAAGTGTGAAGACAAGATTTGATCAAAAGACGGAGATCTTCAACCAAAGAACAAGAGCACTTCAGCTGCAAGTCGATCAGACATTGGTGACTTTATTCATTCTCATTCTCTCTCTCTCTTTGTTCTCTGCTAAACAATAGAAGAATCATTTGGGTTTCCCCTTGTGGGTTTTTCCCTGGTCATTGGACCTAAATCTAAGTGTCTTATATTTATTCTTGGCTATCCTTAAGTTTATGTTCTATCTACAATTGCTGATTTGAAAATTTTGAGAAGAAGAAATATGCATTCTAAGTATTTGCAACGGCATAAAACATTTAGTTTTCTGCAAAGTACATTCAGCTTTCTGCAAAGTAGATTCAGTTTTATGCATAGAACTTTTAAGTTTCTGCAAAGAATTTTTAAATTTCTGCATAGAAGTTTTAAATTTTAACATGGTATTAGAGCCTTGGTGAAGACAAATCCAAGGAGACCATAGATCACCTGAAGAGACCCTACTTGTTGCCAAAATTTTCTGATCAAAATGACTTCATCCTACTTCAAAGTAGAGAAGAAGTTAAATGATGCTTCAGACTTTGGTCTGTGAAAAGCAAGGCTAGATATCACTCTTGAAGAACATGAAGTTCTGGAATATGTTGAAAGTACAATAGTTGATCCACCAAAGAATTCAAGTGTTGCTGCCAAATCCAAACACAAAAAGAGCGAAATCAAAGCTAGGAAAATTATCCTTTATTCTCTTAGTGATCATCTCATTACTTATGTTTCTAGTTTGAAAAAAGCCAAAGAAATGTATAACAGACTAATTGGCATGTTTGCAATTAGTAACTTGAACCAGATTATTGCCTTGCAGAATCAGCTGAAGGACATCAAGATGAATAGAGGAGAAATGGTTCAAGCATACTTCTTAAGAATGACCAAAATCAAGAATCAATTGTCAATAGGTGGTAAAGTTGGACCTGACAAAGAAATGGTGTGATTGTGCTTGAAGACATTTCTCCCATTCGGGAGACTTTTATCACCACCATCAACAATATCAACACTATTCCCACATTTGATGAATTCCTGGGAAAGTGTATCCAAGAGGAGGCAGGAATGATCTCCAGAGAGAGAATTTCACATCATGAAGAAAGAAAACCTACTGCATTTTCAACCAATGACAAGAGAGAGAAAAGTAATAAAAAGAAATTTCTTTTCAAATCAAATAAAGGGAATCTAGACATGTCAAATGTTAGATGCTTTAACTATCAAAATCATGGTCACTTTGCTCGTGATTGTAAAGAAAGAAGAAGAGCACCTAGATTTAAAAACAAATCTAATTATAGAAAAAACTCTTCTAAAAATTAAAGATCCTAAGAAAACAAGAAGTCCAAAATATAGAAATAATGCAATAAAAACTCAATCAAAATATTTTCTTGTTTCTACTTTTTCCAGTTCTTCTGCAGATTCATTTGATAGCTAGTTAGTTGATAGTGGTGCTTCCAAACATTTTACTAGTTACAAAGAAGCACTCTCTAATCTAGTTGAGAGGGAGACTAATTTAAATGTTATCTTTGGAGATAATTCTACTTATCAAGTTAAAGGTTATGGTTCAGTTTCATTTCAATTAGATAATGGCAAATCTATTTTTCTGTGAGAAGTTTTGTATGTACTTAGTTTGAAAAAAGAATCTTGTATCCATATCTGCTCTAGAAAATAAAGGAACGAAAGTTGTTTTTATTAATGAAAAAGTTCTAACCTAGCTTTTGAACTCAAGTATGAGAGAAACCTTCACTCTTGGATCAAGATGTGAAGGGCTTTACAAAGTCAATGGTAAACCCATTCATGCAATGCTCCATGATATTGATCTTCAGTGTGAGCTATGGCATATAAGATTTGCTCACCTACACTACAAAGTCTTACCTCATGTAAGGAAGATGGTCTCTGGAATCCCTAAAGATCAGAATGGATCATGAAGTAGTTTTCCAAGGATGTGTAAGTGGAAAGCATATAAATGGAGCATTCCCCTTCAAGAAGAACAAGATCTAGTTAGGTACTTCAGCTCGTAAATTCTGATTTATGTGGAACTATGCCCATTACATCTCTTGATGGCTACTTGTATTTCATGATTTTTGTTGATGATTTTTCTCACAAGACATGGATATTCCTTTTGAAAAAGAAAGGAAAATCATTTGACATGTTCAAAGATTTTAAAAGCTCTGATTGAAAATCAAACTGGAAAGTTGATCAAAATTTTCAGATCTGATAATGGGGAGAGTTCACCTCCAATGATTTTAATGATCTTTGCAAAGACACGGGAATAAAGAAAAAAATCACTGTGTCGTACAATCCACAAAAAAATGGTGTGGCTGAAAGGAAGAATAGAACCATTATGGAAACAGTCAAAGCCATGTTGCATGATCAAAAGCTACTAAAGTTTTTGTGGAGAGAAGCTGCAAATACCGTTGTTTATGTGCAAAACAAAACTCCTCATCTGGTCTAGGTGGATATTGGTGGCCACCCGCCTATTCTACCTAGACCCTCCAGTCAGTTTCATATGTTTCTTTATTTTTTCAGCATTTACTATTTTTAGCAGTTTTTCGGGTCCTGAATTCCAGAGCAGTTTTGACCCCTTAAACAGCGTCTTTTTGAAGTCTGCTGCAAGCCTGTAGCCATAGGCAACAGCCTGTGGAAAAACCTATAGTACTCAAAGAGACCTTTCCAACAAGGTATCGTACGCACCAAATAGAGATAATATGACCAAGTTATGACCTTTGGAAGTTGGCTACCCAACAAACCCCAACGGGGCCCACAAAATCTTGGCATTACATCTTTTGGGGTTAGGGTTTTGGTTGTTTAGGGTTTTCTCATGTTTTTCAATAATAAATAGGCCCTTAAGCCTCATCGTAACATAGTTCAATTTATATGTAGCCACCACATCTCTTCTCAGAGATAAGCTACCATTGTCCGAGCTATTTTATTTCCATTTTGTTTGTAAGCGTAGTTCAGTATTTTTCTATTAATGAAATGAAGTTTTTTTCTGCTGCATCTCTTTATTTATGATTATATCTGTAATTTGTTGCGTTCCTGTTTAAGTTCGGATCAGTGGTATCAGAGTAGTCTGCGCTTTCTCTGTTTTTCTTTGCATATCCCCAACAAGGTCAGGGTATAGTTACGGCTCGATTTGGTTGAACTGTTGCAAGATCAACCTTGCAAACTCCGACGATCTCCCATGGCGGAAGAAAAGAAAGATGAGGGGGTAGGAGATCCTTTCAAAATGTTGTTCGAGGAAGCCCTAGAGCGACAGAGGAATGCAATGAAGGATAACTTTGCCCAGATCCTTCGACGACTACCCACAGGCAACACATCTTCATTTAGTAGCCACTCTGGAAGCACCACTCTTAAGGTATAAGTTAACTTCGATATTTCCATATTTGAGGGCCTAATAGATGCAGATGCCATAGATAAATCGTTAAATCTTTTGGAAGGATATTTTTCAGATCATGACTTTTCCAATCGAGAAAAGATTACTTTTACATTTCTCAAAGTCGCCCCACACATCAAGGACTGGTGGGAAACCTATTGTGAACAAAAGGACGAGAGTGAACCCTCGATGTTTTCAGCCGCACCCACTTGACATTCTTTCCGAGACGCCATCAAGGGACAATATTACCCTGTCGGGAGCTATGAAGATAAATACATAGTGGACCACGCAACGACAGAGAAGGGACCAAGATGTGCTAGAGTTCACAAATATTTTCCATAACCTTCGCACGAAGCTGGGTATCAAGGATACTGAGCGGCATTTAGTACTCAAGTACTGCGGTTGTCTACACAAGTACATCTAGGACGAGATGGAGTTCCTAGACATTTACTCACTCGACACAACGTACTGATACACTATACAGATTGAGCAGAAGTTTAAACAGAAGAAGTGGGACTTTGGATCTGCGAATCCAAAGCAAGGGAAAGGCGCCCCCAAACCACAAAGCCAAAGCGGGGCTACCCAGGACAACCCACCGAAGCCGCAAGCAAAGAACAACACCACAAAGACAAAGAAGGACACAGGAAAATGGTGTGAGTTCCATAATTGCTCCACTCACAACACAAGTGAGTGTCGAGCCAAGCAGTCACTGGTGGTCGAGCTGAAGGCCTCCAAATCAGATGTATGTTTTGACTCTGAATCAGAACCCAATAAGGGGAATGACAAAGGAAAGCAGATCATTGATGCGCAGCCTAGTGCCACTGTTGCCACCACCAAGATCCAAAAGATTGAGCTTGAAGATTCATAGGAGGGGGAACACCTCTTCCACTCACAGATGTGGGTGAAGGGTTCTCCGCTGCAGTTCATTGTCGACAGCGGGAGCCAAAAGGACCTCATTTCAGTAGAGGTCGTGAAGCGGCTGGGCCTAAAGACTACAACACATCCATAGTCGTACACCATCGGGTGGCTTCACCAAGGATGAGATCTTTGCATCAGCCAATAGTGTCGCCTTGCCTACCGCATCAATCCCTTCACAAATGAGGTACTGTGTGATGTTGCTCCTCTTGAAGTTTGTGATGTATTGTTAGGACAACCATACTTGTGGAAGTGACATGTTGTAGATGAGTCTAGACCTCGCTCTGTGATTATTACTTTGGCTAATAAGTTGTACAGGATACCAGAGGTAGCCCCGCCTACTGCCATCTCTTTGATCACTGCAAAGCAATGTAGTAAGATCATTTCCCAAGCCAAGAAATTTGTTTTCCTTATGATTCGCCCTCAAGGCATGAAGAAGGTTGTGGCCATGACTTCTAGGCAGGGCTCCTCTGCACAGCAGCAGCAAATGGATAACGTCGTGGAGTACAGGGATATTTTCGCCTAACCTACAGGGGTACCTTTGCACTGATAAGTCAAGCACTCCATTGATCTGATCCTAGGTGTGTCGCTGCCCAATGGACCAATCTATCGACACTCTGTCCTGGAGAACAATGAGATCAAGAGGCAGATTCAGGAACTATTGCATAAAGGGCACATCAAGCTAAGTTCATCACCCTGTGGGAGCCCAATTGTATTGGTACAGAAGAAGGATGGGACCTAGAGACTCTGTATTGACTATCAAACACTGAAGAAGATCATTGTCTGGAATAGGTACCCAATCGCGCGGATTGATGACCTTCTCGACCAGCTCAATGGGGCCAAATATTTCAGCAAGATTGACTTGAAGTTAGGTTATCACCAAGTCCCTATCGAACCCTCCAAGGTGTGGAAGACTGCCTTCAAATCCAAGGAGGGCCTTTTCAAATGGTTGGTCATATCGTTCGGATTGACAAATGCCCCTGCAACCTTCATGACACTGATGGACGACATCTTGAGACCCTTCACCAATGCATTCATGGTGGTGTATTTAAATGACATATTGATCTTCAACCGGAGTTGGGAAGAGCACCTCCACCATAATCGACAGGTCTTTCAAACCCTGCAACAACACAAGTTGTGTGCTAACTTGGAGAAATGCACTTTTGGCCTAACCCAGGGTCAATATCTAGGGTACATCATTGATGAGCAGGGTGTACATGTGGACTCGGCCAAGATACAAGTCATTCGGGAATGGCTAGTCCCAACCACTCTGATAGAGCTCCGCAACTTTTTGGGTCTTGCCAATTTCTACCGCAGGTTCGTGTTGGGGCTTTCTCATATCACTTGGCCTTTAAGTCAAGTAACCAAGGGTGGAGCAAAAGCAAAGTTTCTTTGGTCTGAAACCCAACAACGGGCGTTTTCCAAGTTGAAGCATCGCTTTTTCTCTGCACCAGTGCTCGTATTACCAGACCTGCAACAACCATTGAGATTGAGACAAACGCCTTCGACTATGCTATTGGTGCAGTTCTTACTCAACATGGGCATCCAATGGCTTAACACAGTGAGACACTTTCAAACACAGTCTGAAAGTGTCCCACTTACGACAAAGAAATGTATTCCATTGTGTAGGCCTGCCATCAATGGAAGCATTACATTCTGGGGAAGGAAAAGGTCATCCACACAGACCATCGACTCCCGCAGTTCATACAGACACAGGGGAAGTTGCAAAACGGTCGCCATCAGAAATGATCCACCTACTTGCAACAGTTCCATTTGAACATTAAGTATAAGAAAGGCAACACCAATAATGTCGCTGATTGCCTCAGTCGACCACTGGTCTTGGCGCTGATCACTATGCTCGACTCCTGTGGGCACGAGACTTCGGGGTGACCACATGTTTACTAGAGCGATCCAGAATTCGATAGCACATACCATACACTCCTAGAAGGAAAGCAAGTTCCAAATTTTCACCTTCAGGCTACATTGTTATGCCACTTGGGACACGTCTGTGTTCTTCAAGCGAGCGTGCCAAGATGGTATGGGAGGCGCACTACAGTCGGGTCGTTGGACATTTCGGAGTAGAGAAAACAATGGCGGTATTGCAGAAGTATTTTTATTGGCCGAAACTTCGTCAGGATGTTGGGAAGTACATTAGATCCTGCACCGCTTGCACCATTGCCAAACCAACCATCAAGAAGCAAGGCCTGTATACTCCTCTACCTACTCTTAGTCGGCCTTGGGAATCTGTCTCCATAGATTACATGTTGGGTCTTCCTTCTACTAAGCACGACAACGATTGTGTTTTCGTGGTCATCGACAGATTCTCCAAGATGGCCACCATGGCGGCGAGTAAGAAGAGTATCACAGTAGAGGCCACTGCTAAGCTCTTCTTTGAACGAGTGTGGGTACACTTTGGGATCCCATTGTCCATTGTCTTAGATCAGGATATCAAATTCTTGAGTGCATTTTGGTCAAGTCTCTGGTCAATGTTGAATACAAAACTTACTAATTCCACAGTTTTCCATCCCCAAACTGATGGCCAAACAAAAGTTCTCAACAGGATGATCGTACACATTTTGCTCATGTACAACTTGAAGCATCCATGCATGTGATATGAAAGTCTCCCTTATGTCCAACACAGCTACAACAGAGCTCTCCACAGCTCAACAGGCCACAACCCCTTTCAAGTAGGGTTGGGATTTCAGCCATTATGTCCCATTGATGTGGCCATACCATTTGCAGCCACTCAGGCAGGTTCAACTCACATCCAATCCGAAGCCGAAAGGGTTAACAGCTTCATTGAGCGCATTCAACACATCTGCCAACAGGTCCATGATATATTGGATAGAGCCAATGCTAAGTACAAGCAACGCTATGATCGGCATCGAGTGCCACACAAGTTCTAGGTGGGCGACAAAGTGTGACTACATTTGTAGGAGTGCCTTGCTAGACCCCACTGCAAGCTTCGCCTGCTCCGATATGGACCACACACCATCACCAAGGCTATCAGTGACAATTCCTTTAAGCTCATCATCCCACCGTTCCTTGGTCTACACCCAGTGTTCAATGTAGACCGCCTTCGGCCATACTTTCCACCATTGTTGGAAACATCTGACATTGCAGAACAGCTCACACCAATAGAGCTCAACCCGGACTGCATGGAACAAGTCACAACTGATCAGATCATGGACACACAAATCAAGAACATTCGCCAACAGAAAATACAGCTATATCGAGTTGTCAAAGCAGACCAACTCCTTCACCAGGGCAAGTGGTTCACCAGAGATCAAGTTCAATAGAAATTTCTTCACCTCATGGAGGCTCTGCACGCAATGGGGACCATTGCTTCCTAAGGGGGGAGGAATGGTCCAGGTGGATATTGGTGGCCACCCTCTTATTCCACCTAGATCCTCTAATCAGTTTCATTTGTTTCCTTGTTTATTTCAGCATTTACTAATTTTAGCAATTTTTAGGGCCTTGAACTTCCGGAGCAGTTTTGACCCCCTAAACGGTGTTTTTTTGAGGTCCGCTGCAAGCCCATAGCAGTAAGGGTTTGCAGCAAAACTTGTAGTACTCAGAGAGACCTTTCCAACAAGGTATTGTATCCGCCAAACGGAGATAATATGACCAAGTTACGACCCCGAGAAGTTGGCTGCCCAACTAACCCCAACGAGGCCCACAAAATCTTGGCGTTACATCCCCTTGGGTTAAGGTTTTGGTTGTTTAGGGTTTTATCATGTTTTTCAATAATAAATAGGCCCTTGAGCCTCATTGTAACACACTTCAGTTGGCATGTAGCTGCCACATCTCTTCTCAAAGATAAGATACCATCGCCCGAGCTATCTTATTTCCATTATGTTTGTAAGCATAGTTCAGTGTTTGTCTATTACTGAAATGAAGTGTTTTTCTGTTGCATCTCTGTATTTATGATTATATCAGTAATTTGTTGCATTCTTGTTTAAGTTCAAATCATCATCATGCCTTAAACAATAAGAATCCTGAAGAAGTCTTCACTGGTAAAAGGCATGGGTGAGTCATTTGAGAATCTTTGGCTGGTATACTTCCATGTGCCAAAAGAGAAAAGGAACAAGCTGGAAGCTTCAAGTAACAAAGGTACATTTGTTGGTTTTTGTGATAATTCAAAAGCTTATAGAATTTATGTACCTGTTCAAAGAACTATAGAGTTTAGCAGAGACGTAACATTTGATGAAGATGTAGCTCTTAGAAAAGAAAAAGACTCTCCTCCTCCTACCATTGCTTAAAGACAAACTGCTAATGAAAAAAAGGTTTCATCAGTCTGAACCGGAACCTGAGAATGGGCTTGTTGATAATCCAATGGGTTCCATGGATCCTCCACCACATGATCTTCCTACCATAAAGAGACCACTATGGTTGCGAGATGATGAACAACACGCTGCCCTAAGAGGAACGTTCAGAGAGAGTAAAACGCCAAGACGGTCTCAAGGGTATGTTTCTGCCATGAGCAATATCATTCAGGTAGAACCATGCACCTTTGAAGAAGCTGCAAAAGAACAAGGCTGGAAAGATGCCATGACTGAAGCATATGAGTCCATCAACCAAAATGATGTTTGGGAAGTGGTTCCTAGACCTCGAGGTAAATTTGTTGTCACTTTCAAATGGTTGTTTAATATTAAACATGGTGCAGATGGTAGTATTGAAAAATATAAGCTAGATTTGTAACTAGAGGTTTCTCTCAAAAAAAGGGAATAGATTACGATGATATTTTTGCACCTGTAGCTCGATATACTACTATTCGATCTGTTGTTGCCTTAGCTGCTAGCCAAGGATGGAATTTTCACCAAATGGACGTGAAAACTACTTTCTTGCAAGGCTTCCTCAAGGAAGAGGTATTTGTGGAACAACCACAAGGCTTTGAAAAGCATGACAGGGAAACTCATGTATGCATACTAAGGAAAACCTTATATGGGCTACCACCACTACCAGACAGTTTAGCTAGTTTAGCTAGTTTATCAAATTCATCACCACTACCAGACACATGATCGTCAACAAGAGCTACATAAACATCATCTGGATCAGAGTCTGAGGATGCCTCAGCCTCATTTGCAACCTCAATTGTAGCCTTGCCACCAATAACAATAGAACTGGACCTAATGGAAGCACTAGTTGGTCGAGTTGCACGCCTAGTGCCTTCCATTGGTTGTTTGCCTTTGCTTGATGCGGCTACTAATTCTGGTTCTGATGGCACTACCAAATCCACTTCATACCCCCCAATGCCATGTCAATATCAATCAACATCAAACTCAGGATCTTCAGTCTCCTCCACCCATTCAGATGTTGGATCAACATCGTCCAATATAATGGAATCTAGATCAGGTCTTCTGTTCATCATTTGGTTGTGCCTTAGTCGAAGGTTGTATTACATGAAAACAAGATCATTTAATCGTTTTTGTTCAAAACGGTTTCTCTTCTTCATGTGTATGCACTATAAACAGAACAATTGCGCTCACAACCTGAAGCACTGCAAGTTTCGCTGAGGATTCTAACTGCAAACTTTTGCAATTGAGGACATTGATCGTGAAATAGCTCCCACCAATGTGCTGCAAAGAAATATACATTAATTAGTAACTTAGTTCATTTCATTACTTATTTACAAGTATTTACAAATAATTTGAATTATAAATTTGTAAACAATTGAACTTTAAAAGAAAAACAAATTGGAATTTCTTACCTAGTTGATCCACATCTCTTTCCATATTTGCCAATTTTTTTCCAAAGGTACTAGCTGCCACACTGAAAAGAGTAAAATGTCTATGTATTTCCAACAGGTTTGCATGGTTAGGGACCATGCGCTCCAAGTAATCATACAATCCACCTCTGACATCCCCAACCTGCAGACCTTCTAGCCAAGCTTTATAGTGATACTTTAGGTTCAAAAAATACCCAGCTGCATGTATAGGACGATGGAGTTGATTGTTTCATCTGTTATCAATGATCTCCAATATATGCCCATATTTAGCTAACTTATCTTTTTAAGTTACTCATATCTGCTCCTTTTCCTAATCCATAGCCTCATAATTGTAGCCCATGGCCAATTTTTCCCCATCCACCATCTGTAGCACCTTAACAAGGGCCTCAATGATTTTCACAAACTTTGTAGACATTTTCACAAAATAATTGAAAAAATATATATTTTTAGTGTCTTTTCCATCTTTTCTACGAACCCACTGCTATTCAATCCAGTCATCAAAAGAGAAAAAAAATCTGCAAGTTTTTTTGTTGAGAATTAAGACATTGCAATGTGAGGAAGTGAGTTGCGAATCTCGTAATTCCAAGCCTAACAAGTTCTTTGCCCCCAGTGTTTTTCCTCATTAGGCTCAATACCCATGAGTGGTTGTAGATGTGTTTTGTAATGCACTTAGCATGCTCTACAACGTTTTTTATGCACTCCACTTTGCCTATGTCCTCAATCATGAGGTCTACGCAATGTGCAGCACATGGAGTCCAAATTATGGTCTTATATTTGGACTCAAGCATCTTTCCAACAAGTTTGAGGTATTATCTATGATTACCTACACAACATTCTGCACCCCCACTTCCTGAATAATCTCATCCAAAATCTCAAATAGAAGGGTTGCATTGTTCACCTTATCAGATGCATCAACTGATCTCAAAAACATGGTTCTTTGAGGGCAAGAAACAAGGAAGATAATGATAGTGCAGTTCTTTCCATCGGTCCATCCATCTAACATGATGGAACAATCTATTTTGAGCCATGACTCTTTATACTCAGCCAAATACTCATCAATGGAGGAGATCTTTTTTTGAATAAGAGCTCCCCTCAAGTCATGAATAGTACGAACTTTGAATCCCTTTCCTGCAGCTATAACAAAGTCCCACATAGCTTGGTAATAAGGTGAGTGAGCAGCATTAAATGGGAAATCTGCATCATACCACCATCTAGCAATATATTGAAAAGAAGATTTTTTGCAATGTTTTTTCCAATGTTCATCCAAAGTGGTTTGACGACTTGGCTAGGAGGAAGCGGGATTAGCAAAGGAAGTGGTGGCAGAGGATGAGAAATAACTTTGGATGTTTGGCCTCTTTGCTCCTTTAGATTGTTGGCCTTGATGATAAGACCCAAGAGCAGGAGGAACATAGTGAAACAGTTCATTAGTGGAAGGGATAGAATAGGAGTCTTGAATCTCAAAATCATCATACCCACTCTCTTTCATGGCTTGTAATATTTCCCTCTTCTTTGCAATTTATTCTTGGATAGCCTTCTCCCTAGCCTTATTCTCCTCAAACTTCTCAAACTTCGCAAGGTATTCTACTCTAACAGGACCTAACACTTCCTTTGGTGCTTCACATGGCTTTACTTGGCCTCTTATCCCAGCCAAGTGTTGTTTCAACTTGAGAAAACCCCCACCTCCAATAGATTTATTGCAAAATTTGCATATCATTTTTCCATCAATCACATCATAATGATCCCATGCAGTGTCCTTCGCTTTTGGAGCCATGGTGACTAGAAATAATTGAAATTTGCAAAGAAATTTGCCAATAAAAAATTGCAGCTAAGAAAAATGGAAAACCTAAGATAAATTTTGAAAAATAAATGCATATTTAGCCTACAAATTTGATAGCATAGAACACATAAAAAAATTAAATACATGGACAACAGTGAAATATGAAAATTTTCAAGTGAAAATCCTTACCTGGAAATACAAACTAGCTTAGCCTCCTCTTGAAGATGCCAACTCTATTAACAGCTCCAAACTATCTCCAAAATAGCTCCAAGTCCAACTCCAAGCCTCCAAGATGACTGACTACTCCAACAAAAACTCAACAATCTCCAAGCTCGCAATGAAACTCACAAAAACTCCAAATGAGATGTGTGAAGCAAATGAGGCGGGTGACCTCCTTTTATTGGCTTGGAGAGGGTGTTTTTGGAGGGAAACAACCTTTAGTTTGCCTCCAAACCACTTAAGAAGGTTCCAAAAACCAGCCCGGTGGGTCTGCAGTGGTCGTGGCATTGAACTGAACGGTTTATGACGGAACCATCCGGTTAGGTCCGGTTTTTGTGAAAATTCGGCGAAATGGGGGTATAAACCCGGTTTTGCAGCCGATACGACTAGTTTTGCCAATGAACCGACTAGTTTGACCGGTTTCTGGTTTATGCCGATCAGTTTTTGAAACTATGAATGAGCACAGTTGAAGCTGAGTACATTATTGCTAGCATGGCTAGATGTGAGGTAGTTTGGCTAAGAAATCTTTTTGGGGAACTATTTCAGCAAGTTCCATACATGACAGTTATATATTGTGACAACAAGACAAGGATTCGTCTTGCAGACAATCTTGTGTATGACAAGTCCAAGCATATCGAGATCAAGTATCACTATATCTGGGATATGGTGCAGAGAGGAGCAGTGAGGCTCCACCACATCTCCACTGATGATCAGATAGCTGACATTCTTACCAAGCCTTTACTGAAAGGAAAGTTCTTGGTTTTTAGAGAGCAGCTTGGACTTATGGGCGTGACCCTTCTGGGAAGCGGTCACAGTTGATCGAGAACACTGAGCTGCCTTTCCCCCTTGTCAAAACTCATAGGATTAGGGAATGATGCTATAAATCTCCTCAAGATGAGGGACCTCTTGTGTAATGTGTGCCACAAGAGTAGGCCTCATTATGCATTCGACCAATAGTCTGAGACATGGGAAGAGCTACCTATCTGGCCAATAGACGTAGTGAGACTTGTCAAGGATGCAGGTGTTCCATGTTGATTTGGGGTAGCATCGAATGTGCTCTAGCCACGAAATTTGGTGGAGAGTTTCGGGCACATGAGATCTCCAATACCCAGAAAGGGTTTGCGCAAATTCTAAACAGTTTGAGAGATATTAAAATAATTAATATTTTTAATGGAGTCCCTAAGTCTAAACCTATGGAAATTAAAATATTAATGTGAATTAATATAAAATTGTGTTAGAATGGTCCAAAAGACATGGATCAAGCCAGATTTAATATTAGCAGTCGATTAGGGACTTAATCTCGGCCGTTGATATGTCAACGAGAAAAGTATAAGAGGCTTGAGGGTCACTTGGAGAACACACCAGAGTGATTAGTCATTCTATTCTCTAAAGCGGGGTTTGCTAAGAGAAATAGAATCAGTGATCAGTTGCAGCGAGGGGTAGTGAGTGTGAGGCAGAGAGGCAAGGATAGTGTTGAGAGATCAACGTAGAAGCAGAGAGAGGCAGACGCGGAGCGAGAGGGAGCCACACAGAAGCAGCAGAGACTGCGCAGAGCCAGAAGGACCTGCGTCATCCACGCAGAGGCTGCAGGAGTGATGCAGAGAGCCAGAGAAGCTGCATAAAGCCTCAGTAGGCTGACGCAAAGGGTTTCAGGCTGACACTGAGCTTCAGATTGTGCTGGAGAGGGATTTCGTGGAGCAGGGTTCCCGAATACCTGTTTCTGAAGAGAGGTATTGCTGCCATATTTTTTATCTCTGTCGGGTTAGCCAGTTTGGCACCCAATGTACTCAGAAAAGAGCTGCTTAATAATAAAACCCTCAGATAGTTGCACCAATTTCCCCGCATTGGGTTTTTCTGGGGACATTAGTCCAAAAATAATGGTGTCATTTGTGTGCTTGTTTCTGTTTCCTTCAGTTGATGATCGGTAATGTGTTGAGCATGCACTTGTATTTATTTTTAGTATTTACATGGTAAATAACTTGTTAATTAATAGAATAGGTAGGTAGGAATAAATCAGTAAAGTGCATGGAGGGTTTCTAACTGGTAGACTTAGAAACTTCAACATGGTATCAGAGCATGGTTGCAAATCACAGACGAACTGAGGACATCAGCAGAGCAGAGCAGCAGCAACAAAAAACAACTATTCCAAGTGACATAAGTTGTTCCTAGCAGCAAAGCAGCAAGGAAGGGGTGACACAATGCTTGCATCATCAAGTTCGAGCCAAGAAGAGGCTGTGTAGAGGCTGAAGGAGGAAAAGACATGCTCACGCAGAGCCATGCAAAGGACAAGAGGGCTGACGCAGTTCGCTGAGGGAGCTAGTTTGCCGGTGTTGGGACTGCGCAAAGCCTATGAGCTCTCACCTTCAGGTTGCTGGGGTTTAGGAGGTTGTGGGTAAGTTGCAGAGTGGCGCTGGTGGGGTACTGTAGTCAGAACAGTACCTAATAGGGCAAGGCCGAGGAGGGAGTTGCTACTAAGGGTTTCTAGCCGAGAAATCTGGATCAGTGGTGCAGTTGCATAGACGATCAGAGTAGGGGGCATCTCGACATTGGCAGAAGGGTTTCCAGGAGGGAAATCAAGGCTCAGAGGGAGTCACATTGAGAACTTCCAAGAGGGAAGTAGAAAAGCAACATGGCACTACACAGAGTAAGAGACCAGGACAGACTGGACGAAGCCTCAAACTTCGCAGTATGGAAGGCCAGAATCTTATTCGTACTTGACAGAAATCGTGTCAAGCACTTCGCCTTGAGAACGATAGCGATCCCAATTGACCCAGCTGATAACGACAAGTACGAGGAGGCAACGACGACGGCCAAGAGCATCATCCTTGACGGAGTCAAGGACCATGTAGTACCACACATTGCCGAGAAGGAAACGGCAAATGAGATGTGGGAGGCCCTAACGAAATTGTACTAGCATACTTTTGTGCAGAGAAGGATGTTACTAGAAAATCAGTTGTAGTCATACCAGATAAAGAAGGCAGAACCGATCGACACCTTCCTTAGTCGATTGAATGAGATCTGGGATTAGCAGACTTCCATAGGGGCCACGCCAAATCAGGAATTGATGGTGAGAACAGTCCTGAACGCAGTCTCAAAAGACTGGGAGGTATTTGTCCAGAGTATACTGGGCAGAGTGACCCTTCCACATTGGGAGGAAATGTGGGCAGCTCTTCGCCAAGAAGAGATCAGAAGGCTAAGCAATACGGGAAGCAGCGATAAGGGGATCAGAGTCAAGAAGGAGGAGGACGAGGATGTTGCTCTAGCATTTGAGGGAAAGAAAGAGATACGGAAGAAGAAGGACCTCTCCAAGGTCAAATGCTTCCAGTGTGAGGAGCTAGGTCATTATGCGACCCAGTGTCCAAGGAAGAAGAACAAGGGAGAGGCCTCCAAGACCAAAGCAACGCCAGCAAGGGCAGAGAAGGAAGTGGAGACAGATGATGATTGTGCCATGAGTGCACACACGCCACTTGAGCGGAAGTGGGGAGACATCGAGCCGTAGTCAGACGGACTACAAGCGATGAGGGGCAGGATCCTCGAGGTACCCAGCCTCTTGGGTTAGACCATGCTACGGGAGCCCAGGAGTAGCAGGTCTGGTGGATGTGGGTAGAGATGGATGCGGATGAAGAGGCAGAGAGAACTACAGTGTAGAATTCCTAGGACAGCGCGAGGCTAGCAGGTTGCAACAGTGCGAGAGGCACGAGAGTGTTGCACCAGTGTAGGATGGCACAGAGTGGTGTGCAACGGTGCGAGATGCAGGGAGTTGTTGCAGCAGCGCAGAGGTCAAAGAGGGAGCACTTTTCAGTGACAGAGGGAGCTTTAGCATCAAGAGTACTCTAGCTTGACAAAGAGGTCAGAGTTGGGAGATCAATTACTTACTTCTCAGTAACTGAGTTGCAATGCAACAATTAGCAGTGGTAGTGCTATGGGTAGCACGATGCAGCATGATGAGAGGAGATGCAGTGCAAATGCAGCAGTGGCAGTGGCAAGGCCATCGGCAGCAACATGAATGCAGAGGGGGCAGCAGCATGAATGCAGAGGGAGTTGTCTTACAGATGCAGCAATGGCAGTGGCAGAGCTATGGGCAGCAGTACATGATGCAATAGTGCAGAGGATGTTGGGTAGCATGCCTAGCATCAGCACAGGGACCGATGCCGGATGACCAGGGTAATACTTAGTGAGGAGTATTGCTAGAGCACAGTCCTCGCTAAGAGGGAGTGTTGATTTGGGGTAGCATCGGATGTGCTCTAGCCACGAAATTTGGTGGAGAGGTTCACGCAAATGAGATCTACGATACCCAAAAAGCGTTTGGGCAGATTCTAAACAGTTTGGGAGATATTAAAATAATTAATATTTTTAATGGAGTCCCTAAGTCTAAACTTAGGGAAATTAAAATATTAATATAAATTAATTTAAAACTGTGTTAGAATGGTCCAAAAGACATGGATCAAGCCAGATCTAATATTAGCCGTCGATTAGGGCTTAATCTCGATCGTTGATATATCTAAGAGAAAAGTATAAAAGGAGGCTTGAGGGTCACTTGGACAACACACCAGAGTGATCAGTCATTCTATTCTCTAGAGCGGGGTTTGCTAAGAGAGATAGAATCAGTGATCAGTTGTAGCGAGGGGCAGTGAGTACGAGGCAGAGAGGAAGTGACAGTGCCGAGAGACCAGCGCAGAAGTAGAGAGAGGCAGATGCAGAGCCAGAGGGAGCCACGCAGAAGCAGTAGAGACTGCGCAAAGCCAGAAGGGCTTGCATCATCCACACAGAGGCTGCAGGACTGATGCAGAGAGCCAGAGAGGCTACGCAGAGCCTCATTAGGCTGACGCTAAGCTTCAGATTGTGTTGGAGAGGGATTTCATGGAGCAAGCTTTTTGAATACCTGTTTCCGAAGAGAGGTATTTCTGTCAGAATTTTTATCTCTGTCGGGTTAGCTAGTTTGGCACCCAGTGTACTCAGAAAAGAGATGCTCAATAATAAAACCCTCAAATAGTTGCACCAATTTTCCCGCATTGGGTTTTTCCGGGGACATTAGTCCAAAAATAACGGTGTCATTTGTGTGCTTGTTCTGTTTCCTTCAGTTGATGATCTGTAATGTGTTGAGCATGCACTTGTATTTATTTTCAGTATTTACATGGTAAATAACTTGTTAATTAACATAACAAGTAGGTAGGAATAAATTAGTAAAGTGCATGGAAGGTTTCTAACTGGTAGACTTAGAAACTTCAACATTCCACCACTTAACGCTTGGTCGTGTTTGATTCTTATCTATGTGACTTGTCTAGGATGTAGGTGTCCCACCACTTGACACTTGGTTGTGTTTGATTCTTGTCTGTGTGACTTGTTTGAGTTTTTTTGTATGTGATGCTCGTGTTCTATCACCTAATTTTTTTAATTAAAATTAATTCTTGTCTATGTGACATGTAATGATCGTTTCCTTTCCAAATTTGTGTCAAGCGGATAATTCTTCTTTAGCTTGCAACTTCATTGTTACAGATGTTTCAGAGCAGAGTTGAGTTGAGATGAATGAATGAGATCAAAGAAAGCAAAGATCTTTGATGGAGAAAAGAAATTCCTCCCTATCTGAGAGGGAGTGTTAAAATTTGGTAGCTCAGGGATGAATTTTTCCTAGAAGAAATCATATCATTCACTTCTATTTCAACCACCTATAATAAAATTTCATTTCTGACAACCTAATATGACTTTCCAAAAATATTAAGTCACATCTCAATTTGGAAGTGACTTTCCAAAAATAGAAAGTCATGTTTAAATAATCAAGGATGATCTCGACATATGGAATCCACTTTAAAATCAAATCAATCGTGATTATACAAGTCAAGAATTAATATATTTATCCTTACTAGTATTATTATTATTATGATACTTGTGAAAATTCTATCACTGCAGCAACTGATTTACTTTTCCTACTTATTTCATCATAAGTTATTCATGAATTACTTCAACAAACATTAAAATAAATACTGCTGCAGATATCACATCGTAATACAGAAACAAAAATATGCACACATTAACACAGTTATTTTGGACTAATGTCCCCAAAAAAACCCAATGTGGGAAAACCGGTGCAGGAAGGGAGGATTTTATTATTCAACAATTTTCTTGTACAACAGGGTGCCAAACTAGCTTACCCACAGATAGACAAACTTCCAGCACTTTCCTAAACCCAGTGTAGGCCCTATTGACCTTTGCTACAGTCTGAAACCCTCTGTGTCAGCCTGAACCCCTTTGCGTCAGCCTACTAAGGCTCTGCGCAACCTCTTTGGGCTTCTGCGTCACTCCTGCAGCCTCTGCGTGGATGACGCAGGCCCTTCTGGCTCTGCGCAGTCTCTGCTGCCTTTGCGTGGCTTCCTCTGGCTTTGCGTTTGCCTCTTCTGCGTTGATCTCCTGTCTCTCTATTCCGTATTCGCTGCCTCCTGACTGCTCTCCAGACCACCAGTTCAATTTCTCAGCAAACCTAGCTCCAGAAATTGAACTGACTAGTCTCCCTCAGCGTGTTCTCCAAGAGCCCCTCAAGCCTCCTCTTATATTTTTTCTGTTGACATCTCAGCGGCTGAGATTAAGTCCCTAATCAACGGCTAAGATTAGATCTGGCTTGATCCATGTCTTTTGGACCATTCTAACACAGATTCATATTAATACACATTAATATTTTATAGTTAAGACTTAGGGACTCCATTAAAAATATCAATTATTTTAATATCTCCCGATCTGTTTAGAATCTACCCAAACCCTTTCTGGGTATTGGTGATCTCATATGCCCCAACCTCTCCACCAAATTTCGTGGCTAGAGCACATCCGATGCTACCCCAAATCAACACTTCCTCTTAGCAAGGACTGTGCTCTAGCAATACTCCTCACTGAGTATTACTATGATCATCCGACATCGGTACCTGTGCTGATGCTAGGCCTCCCTGCCCAACATCCTCTGCACTGCTGCATCCTGTACTGCTGCCCATGGTTCTGCCACTGCCACTGCTGCATCTGTACGACAACTCCCTCTGCATCTGTGTTGCTGCTGGTCCTTTCTCCCTGCACTGCATCCACACTGCACCTTCCTCTGCATCTATGCTGTTGTTGGTCCTTTCTCCCAACACTGCATCTGCACTGCAACTCCCTCTGCATCTGTGTTGTTGTTGGTCCTTTCTCCCAACATTGTATCTGCACTCTAACTCCCTCTTCATTCATGCTGCTAACACACTACTTCTGAAAGGGTTCCTTACCATCCCCATCATTTCTCTGAAGTAGTCAAATTTTGACTTTGCAAGGGCCTTGGCGAGGATATCTACCACTTGTTCCCTTGTAGGAATGTAGCTCAACTGTACAGCTCCACGTTGGACACAATCTTTGACAAAGTGACACCGGATATCAATATGCTTTGACCTATCATGACATACTGGATTCTCAGAGAGTTTGATGCAACTCTGGTTATCACACATGATCTTGGTCGCCTCCATATTTCTTCTGAATAGCTTTACCAGCAGTTTTCTAAGCCATATGGCCTCACACGAAACTGTGCTTGCTGCCATATATTCTGCCTCAGATGAGCTCAGAGCCACGGACTTTTGTTTCCTACTGCACCAGGAGGTTATTCGGATTCCTAATCCAATGTTGAAACAGTACCCAGAGGTACTCTTCTGATCCACTGAACTTCCTGCCCTATCTGCATCAGTAAATCCACTCAACCTGATATCCTTCCGCTTGTTGTACAAGAGCCCATAATCCACCGTTCCTTGTAAATGCCTGAGAACGTGCTTGGCTGTTGCCCAAGGAACCCTCTTTGGTTCCAGAATCCACCATGAACTGACTGAGGGTGTTGACAACGTAGCAAATATCTGGCCTGGTATTGACTAGATACATCAGGGACCCTATGAGCTGTCGGTATAGAGTGCGATTGACATCCTTGTCTTCTAATGCATCAATATTCTTCCAGTTGGTGATCAATCAGTCTCCCATCCCAAACCTTTTTAGAATTTTTGTAGCATACCTTCCTTGCCCAAGGAAGATTTCTCCTTTCTGCTACCAAACTTCCAACCCTAGAAAATAGTGCATTCGTCCTAGATCCTTCATATCGAACTCTGTGGCTAGATTCTTCTTGCAGTCTTTAATGAGTCTGGATGATCCTGTCAAGAAGAGATCATCCACATATAATACTAAGATAAGTGGCTCGCTTTCTATGACCAGATAGTAGAGATTTGGATCCGCGTCATGCTTGACAAACCCCATCTTTTGCAAGTAGCCACTATTCGACCATACTATGCTCTTGGTGCCTGCTTCAGCCCATACAAGGCTTTCTTCAGTCTGCATACATGAGACTTCTTCTCATGAGTTTCAAAGCCCTCTGGTTGTTCAATGTATTCTTCTTCTTCTATTAACCCATTCAAAAATTTTGTCTTGACATCCATCTGATGGATCTCCCATCCCATCTGGGCTGCAAGAGATATCACAGCCCTAATAGATGTATACCTAGCTATCGGGGCAAAGATTTCCTCATAGTCAATCCCTTCCTTTTGAGCATACCCCTTAGCCACAAACCTGGCCTTGTATTTTTCAATACTGTCGTCTGCATCATATTTGATCTTGTATATCCATCTTGAACCTACCACAAATTTGTCTTGAAGCCTTGACACCACCTCCCAGACATCGTTTACCATTATGGAGTTATACTCCACCATCGCATCTAGCCAGACCTGATGCTGAGCTGCCTCCTTGAAGCTGGCAGGCTCTCCATCCTGAGCTACTAACTCCTGATACCTGTCTGGCTGTTTTCGCTCCCTTTTACTGTTCCTTGGCTCTCCAATGAAGTTCTCTACATCACGCAAAATCTAACGAAGTTCCCTGCTGGTTCTTCCTGTGCCAACAATGCTTCTATTTGCTCCTCTTCCTCATCCTGAGAATCTTCCTAATCTGAGGAAGGATTCTTCACTTCCATTGGTTGAAGAGGCATGACCAACGAATCCTCTTTTGATTGCTCCTTGGAAGGCATTTCGCGAGATCTTCTGAAAACTCTGTCGTCCATGAACTTTACATCACGTCGTACTACTACCTTCCTGTTCCCTGGAAATAGATCCTGTATGCCTTAGCTTACTCGCTATATCCTGCCAAATACCCCTTTTTTGCAGTCTGATCTAGCATCTTCCTCTTTTCTTCAGGTATGCGACAATATGCCAAACTCCCAAATATCCTGAAATCACTGACTTCAGGTGTCTTCCCAGTGAAGACTTTCTCTGGAGTAATCTTGCCCAATGCCCGATGAAAAGTCCTGCTATGAACGTAAACAGTTGTGTTGCATGCTTCTGCCCATAGGAATTTTGGCATATCTTGATCATACAGCATGGCCCTAGCTGCTTCTACACTAGTCCTGTTTTTCCTTTCTGCCACCCCATTCTACTCTGGATTGTAGCGAGCTGTCCACTCTCTTCTGATGCCCTCCTTAGCACAAAAATCAATGAAGTCCTTATTAACATATTCTCCACCATTATCTGAGCCCAAGACTTTTATTTTCTTACCTGTCAGATTCTCCACTAGAGCCTTGAACTCTTTGAATCGACAGAAAACCTCATCCTTGGTTTTCAAAAAATAGATCCAAGATTTCCTCGAGTGGTCATCAATGAAAGTAAGGAAATACTCGGCACCGCTGAGAGCTTTGACGAAAATAGGCCCGCAGATATCTGAGTGTATCAATCCTAGTACAATCTTGGCCCTGTGGTTGCTCCTAGGAAATGCCGCCTTGGCATACTTTCCTAGAGCACATCCCCTGCATACATCATCTCGTTCCATACTCAGATCCGGAACTCCTGTTACAGTGTTCCTGAGAATTCTTAGAGCTCCATAGTGCAAGTGACCCATCCTTCTGTGCCATAGTTCGTTCAAGTCTTTGTCCCCATGACTGCCTATTAGTGCCATTGGAGATTTTAGTTGTAATTTGTACAACCGATTACTTTTGATCCTGATCTGCACTTTCTTTTTCTAGCTCGGGTGTTTGATGTATACCTTTTCCTTGATGAAGTAGACGTCATAGCCCTTGCCTTGTAGTTGTGACACAGAAAGTAAGTTCATCCCCAATTTTGGCACATGCCGCACATTTGTGGCACGGAACCGCTCTCCCGATTCTGTTTGAAAAACTATGGTACCATTTCCTACTGGAGTACACTTTGCCTTGTTCCCCATGGTGATCTGAAAGTTCATCTTCTCGTCTTGATATTCTGAGAAACACTCCCTGATTCCCGTCATATGCCATGAGGCTCCACTGTCTATATACCATACTTCTGATGATGCAACACTAGTCATGCACGCCACTTCTTCTTCCAACCTGGAAGCCAACATAGAGAAATCGAAATCTCTCTCTCTTGTGCAATCTTCTGAAAATCTGTGTGAGTCCCCTGAGGTGGAGCCTCTGCATCGTGGTCTCGACCCATAACTGATTTTCCCTTTCTGTCTCTGATTACTTGCTCTGATACCATGTGAAAATTTTATCACTGCAACAACTGATTTACTTTTCCTACTTATTTCATCATAAGTTATTCATGAAATTACTTCAACAAACATTAAAATAAATACTGTTGCAAATATAAAATCGTAATACAGAAACAAAAATATGCACACATTGACACAGTTATTTTGGACTAATGTCCCCGGAAAAACCCAATGTGGGAAAATCAGTGCAGCAAGGAAGGATTTTCTTATTCAACAATTTTCTTGTACAACAAGGTGCCAAACTGGCTTACCCACAGATAGACAAACTTCCAGCACTTTCCTAAACCCAGCATAGGCCCTACTGACCTCTGCTACAGTCTGAAACCCTTTGCGTCAGCCTGAACCCCTCTGTGTCAAGCCACTGAGGCTCTGCGCAGCCTCTCTGGGCTTCTGCGTCACTCCTGCAACCTCTGCATGGATGACACAGGCCCTTCTGGCTCTGCGCAGTCTCTGCTGCCTCTACGTGGCTTCCTCTGGCTCTGCGCCTGCCTCTTCTACGCTGATCTTTCGTCTCTCTATTCCATACTTGTTGCCTCCTGACTGCTCTCCAGACCACTAGTTCAATTTCTCAGCAAACCCTGCTCCAGAAATTGAACTGACTGGTCTTCCTCAATGTGTTCTCCAAGTGCCCCTCAAGCCTCCTCTTATACTTTTTCTGTTGACATCTCAACGGTCGAGATTAAGTCCCTAATCAATGGCTAAGATTAGATATGGCTTGATCCATGTCTTATGGACCATTCTAACATAGATTCATATTAATACACATTAATATTTTATTTTCCCTAAGTTTAGACTTAGGGACTCCATTGAAAATATTAATTATTTTAATATATCTTGATCTGTTTTGAATCTGCCCAAACCCTTTCTGGGTATTGGAGATCTCATGTGCCCCAACCTCTCCACCAAATTTCATGGCTAGAGCACATCTGATGCTACCCCAAATCAAAAATTCTATTATTTATAAATAATCTAAAGTCATTTACATTAATAAAAAAAATGAATTCTCTCATGGAATAAGTAAATTAAATTGAGAATCTCTTACTTCAAAAATCTAACCTCTCTATTGGAATAAAATAGTAACTCCACACTAAAGAGAATGTTGTTAGAAAATCGGAAAAGCAGAAATATTTTCTTATTCCTGATTCGTTATTACGATTCTTTATTGTTAATTTTAGGTATGTTCTATGCTGAGAGAAAATTTACTTCAATTTTCCATATTAGCTCAATATCAATTCTAGATTAACAATCACATTTAGCATGATAATAAAATGCAGATAGAACATAAACATAAATCGCAGAAAACAAGCCAAGACAAGAGGACACAAGATGTGGCGCCAGCCAGGGATAAACCCTAATGTGGGGAAACCCTTGATCAATTCTTATTATGTTCTTCAATAGTTCAGCAGAGAGAGAGATAGTACATATACATCAAAAGTCAACACTTTGACTTGTCAAAATAAAAGCATAGATATTCTCTAAGAACATGACACATGAGGTAGCAGATCTGAACTCAGGTGATTCCATCACCATGCTGTCCCTATAACTTTGTTGCACCGTGCTGCACCCATCATCACTGTGCTGCACGATGTTGCACCCATCATAACTGTCCATCATCACTGTGTTGCACCATGCTGCACCCATCATCATTGTCCATCATCACTATGCTGCACCATCACTGAGTTGTACCTCATCATCATGCTGTCCCCATCATCATTATGTTGCACTATGTTGTATCCTTCATTGCACTATGTTGCACCCATCATACACTTAATGCATACCGCAATACATCATCATCATGCTACTGCAATACATTCTGTTGTTGCACTACTCACATCATGGTGCTGCACCCATAATCATCATGTTGCTGCTATACATCCATGTTGTTGTAATACTTATGCTGCACTTAACATACTGCATTCATTGCTGCAAATGCATACCAGCCTTAGCTGCTTGCTATGGCTTGCAGCCTAGCAGAGAAGCTAGGCTAGTTTCAGACTCCTTCAACAGGTCCAAACAAACATCTTTTCCCTCAGTTCTCTACTATAGAGACAGCTTCTCCAAACATATCTAACCCATGCTTGAGAACAACAGTGTTTAACACTGCTACTACTAGGTTTCCTTTGCTGTGACTTAGGGCGGTATATACATCCTTGATTGCGGCATATCCTCACATTAGGACTGCGTCCTTTTGGAGCATCCATTGGCAGCGCATATATGCTTCTCCTTGTTGGGTATAAAGGACTCCTTTAGGACAGCGTGAAGGGATCCTCCTCTTGCTACATAGAACCCTTATTTGACTGCAGAAGAGACTTCTTGTTTCCAGTGTATGACCCTCCTTACTCTGCGTTAGGGTTGTCCTCCTTCATGATTGTGTTAGGCCTTTTTGATGACTGCGTTAAGGTCATCTCCATAGGCTCATCAACATAACAAAGTTAGGCCTTTATTGATCTGCAACCATGATTCTTCTAGGACAGAGTTTAGGTTACTTACTTACTTTTGAACAACATCTTAGGGTCTCTGCGTTTAGGGCATGACAGCGTTAGAACCCTTTCTCCATGACAACGTTAGGAGGATTCTTCATTAAGCAACGTTAGGGCTTTATTAGGGTAGCGTTAGAAGCCTATCTTCATTAGGGCTTTATTAGGGCAGCATTAGAAGCCTATCTTCATTAGGCCTTCATCTCCATGCTAGCGTTTAGAAGCTAGGGCATCTTATTTAGGGCTGCGTAGAGCCTTCTTTCCCATGACAGCATCTAACTCTCTTCCTTGACAGCGTGTGCATCTCTTCTTAGGGCAGCGTTTCATCTTAAGATCTCTCCTCCCACCAAAACCCAAAGACAAGTGGAGAGGAAGAGATCACAAGAGGTGTGTGTCAAATGACTTGCAAGCCACCTCTTTTTATAGTAAAATGTTGAGGATAGATGGGGGCAATTTGGTTGCTGGACGACCTTGACAAATTGTCGCATAACACAAATAAATTCATATCTCCATGAATAGATGTCGGAATCGGATAATCTTTAGATCAATCTTACACCTCTTGACGAGAGGAATCCAAGAAAAATATCTGCTGCCATAAATAAGATGACCCACATGGAGTTTGGCCCTAGTTTCCAATTTTAACATTCCCTCTCAACTAGGGAGAACTCCATATGCTAATCCATCTACCCGACTGTACTATCTCTGCCATCAATGCCCTGCACTGCTCTGCTCTGTTGAACTATGAAGAAGAAGAAGTGATCGAGAATGTATCATACCATCCTCTACTGACCCGAAGTCAGTCCCATATAAAAGAGAGTGTCTCATACCACTCTTACTGACCTGAAGTCAGTTCCAATAAAGAGAGTGTGTCATACCACTCTTGCTAATCTGAAATCAGTTCCAAATAAAGATAGTGTATCATACCACTCTTACTGATCCGAAATCAGTTCCAAAAGAGAGTGAGTTATATCACTCTTACTAACCCGAAGTGAGTTCCAATTGATCCCAGATCAATATCATCCATCATAGGGAGTACGGTAGTAACACAATGCATCCATCGGTACTACTATGGTCCCTATCCCCATTTCCCTACTCATTAGCCAGATGAGAGGTACTTCCCATGAGTCCCAGGCTGCATGGGAAGGATCTCTCTGTTAAAATTTGGGTACCAGAGGACAAGTCGTTCCCTAAGGCTTTGATCTTTGGCCCGGGGAAAAGTGTCCAAATTTATTTTTTACTTTTCTCCTAAAGTGACTTTATAAGTGGTAAAGGTACATTCAAATTTAAAAGTGACTTTATAAGTGGTAAAGTTACATTCTAATTTAAAAGTGACTTTATCAGTGGTAAAGTTACATTCTAATTTAAAGGTGACTTTATTAAAGTGAATGAAGAATTAGAAAGTGAAAAAGTGACTATGGAAATAAAAGGCTAAGTGGGTCTTTATTTAAGTGGGTGAGTTAAAAAATAGAAAGTGAAAATTAAATGCACATTTATTCTCATCCCTAGATCTAAATGAATCTCAGCCACTAATCTTAGGGTAACCCAAAAGGTCATTTAGAGAATAAAAAGAGAAGAGAAGAGGAAAAGATCAATTCATTCTTTCATGAGCATTTGAGAGAAAGAGAAGAGAGAGCAAGGAGAAAATTTCTGAGTAGTGAGGAAGTGAAGGAGAGCAGCAAGAAGACATTTCAGCAAATTTGGGCAGCAACATTTATTGGCACACATCCAAGGAAAAATTGTACAACAGGAGAAAGGCACAGAAATCGAGGAAGAGGGACAACAAGTTCTAGGCACATTTTTCGAGGTTAGCCATACAACATTTAATGTTGTTTTATTGCTGTAAAAATTTCTATTTTGGTTGTTTGCTGATTGGCACGATTTTTCGAGGTGGAGTTTAAGCACGGAAATTGAGATAAGTTGTAATTTGTGGTTGTTGGAATTTTTTACTGTGTATTTCAGTTTCTCTGTAAAAGCATTTTCAGAAATAAAGAAGAGCTCTTCAATTAGTTTTCCCCAAGAGTTGTAGGGGGTTTTTCCAGGGTCACATTGACCAAAAATCACTGTGTTATTTTCTGTGTGGTTGTCATAATTTTGCTGTGTTTTATTTCTGCAATTTCAGCAGTTGTGAAATCTCTAAATTTGTGCTTTCAGAAAAATATTATCATCTCCAGATTTTAGAATTTTTATCATGTTTGGATTTAAAACTAAATGCATGGAGTAATAAGGAAAACTGATAACCGAGTGGGGGTTGAAATTTCTTCATGGTATCAGAGCTTGGTTGGCTGAAAAGAGTAGTTTGGGACAACAAAGTGAAAATTACAACAAGCTAATTTTTACACAGAAAACAGAAACCTTTACCACAGAGTTGAAAATTTCAGCTTGGTAGGACAGTGAAACATGTCTTTGGGTTTGAGAGTTGAAGACAGGTTGGATGGGCAGAACAACTATAGTGCATAGAAGGAGAGAATCCAGAGCATCTTTGAGGAAGCAGAAGTCTGGGGCATTATGGTAAATACCACACATAACCCAGTAGCAGTACCTGCTGACCCTGTATAGTTGGCAGAGTTTAACAAAAAAAATGCTAAGGCAAAAAGATTGACTCTAGAAGGAATCAAAGACCATGTCATTCCTCATGTGAGAGGAAAGACTTATACACATGAGATGTGGACAACCTTGACCAGTCTTTACTAGAGCTCAAATGAAAACAGAAAAATGGTTCCAAAGGAGAAACTGAAGGCCATTAAAATGGTTAAGACTGACAGTGCTACATCATACCTCACAAAGATCATTTCAGTGAGAGATGAGTTGGAAGCCGTAGGTGAAATCATTGCACCCACTAAGTTGGTGAGAATTTCTTTGAATGGTCTTCCCAAAACTTGGGAGAATTTTGTGGATGGCATTGTTGCATGAGAAAACCTTCTCGATTAGGAGAGGTTGTGGATGATTGTATTCAGAATGAGATCAGAAAGAACCATCTTGGGGCAGCCAAACAGGTGGAGAAGGATGACAATGTGGCATTGTTAGCAAGAGGCAAGAAGGGCAGAGCAAAGAAGTAAGCTTCCAACAATGGAGGCAAAAGCAAAGGTAAAGGCAAGCAGCAGAACAAGGAGAAGGACTATTCCAAAGTCAAATGTTGGAATTGTCAAAAGTTGGGACATTATGTTGTTGTGTGTCCGGAGAAGAAGAACAAGAAAGGGAAAGACAAACCCATGGCAACTTCTGCAGAGATAGAGAACTTCTCAGAGAGATTTGATCGGGAGTTTGGGTTCATAGCTTGTGAGGCCACTAGTGTAGGATCACCTGCCATACAGGTTCAGAGGGAGTGTGCATTCCCCACTACTAGCAGAGCATCTTCTAGAATTTGGTATGTTGACAGTGATGCTTTCCGCCACATGACAAGAGTCAAAGAGTACTTCTCAAAGCTTTCAGAGGGTGATACTAATATGGAGGTAGTACTTGGTGATGACAACATTGTTAGAGCAGTCGGTGTGGGGAGATTGACATTTGATAGGGGACCCAAACCTCCCTTGAAAGTGTCAGATGTTCTATATGTGTCTGGAATGAAGAAGAACCTGATATCCGTCTCAGCGTTTGAGGATAGACGGTATGATGTGTTGTTCAGGAGAGGGCAGGTGCTTATATATCCTAGGGGATCTCCAGCTTCTTCAACTAGAGAGATTGGTGTGCGCCATGCCAAGGTGTACAAGTTCTCATTCCAGCCCCTGATGGCATTGAGTAGCAACACCCGAGACAGGACCAACAGCAGATCTAGCAGTTCAGAGTTGTGTGAGATTTGGCACTGCAGGATGGGGCATATGTATCAAGGGGCCTTGAGTACATTGCGGGAGATCACCACTGGTGTGCCAGATTTCAATTCTGATCACCTTGATGTACGCAGAGGATGTGCTATGGGGAAGTTTGCCAGATCCCCTTTTCCCAGCAGTGACAATAGAGCGATCGGGATCCTTGACTTGATTCATACCAATGTGAGTGGTCAAATGTCTCATATATCCTTGAGTGGCTATGAGTACTATGTTTTATTCATTGATGACCACTCCAAGAAGACCTAGATTATTTCTTGAAGACCAAGAGTGAGGTCTTCAAGCGGTTTCAAGAGTTCAAAGCTCTTGTGGAGACCCAAACAGTTAGGAAGATCAAGGTCCTTAGGTCAGACAATGGAGGGGAGTATACCCTTGGTGAGTTTGTTGATTTTTGTGTTGAGGCAGGCATTAGGAGGGAGTACACAGTTCCTTACTACCCCTAGCAGAATGGGGTTGCAGAAAGGAAGAACAAATCCATTGCAGGGGCTGTCAAAGCCATGCTTCATGATCAGGGGTTACCTTTATTTTTGTGGGCAGAGGCCTACAACACTGCTGTGTACTTGCAGAACAGGAGTCCACATCATGCCTTAGGGAATGTGACTCCGGAGGAGGCTTTTTCTGTGAAGAAGCCTGATGTTGGGCACTTTCGTATCTTTGGGTGCCTTACATATTCCTATGTCCCCAAGGAGAACAGGACCAAGCTAGAGCCCACTGCAGACAAGGGCATCTTTGTGGGTTATAGTGAGACCTCGAAATCTTATCGGATTTATATTCCTGCGCAGAGGAAAGTGGTTGTCAGGCGAATGTGAAGTTCGAGGAGGAGAGAGCTTTCAAGAGGTCACGGAAGTTAGAGTATCTAGAGTCAACAGACCCTCAGGAGCAGCTAAGTCAGTCACAGGGATCCAGTGGTCAGGGATAAGGAGGTACATCGATTACAGTGTCAAGTCCATCAGTAAGCAGTGGCTCTCAAAGTGAGGTGGGTGGTTCTTCGTGCAGCATTGAGGGCAGTCCACGGAGCAGTTCACAGGGTAATCCACTAATGGACAGTTCGCACGGTACTTCAACATCTACAAGCGCAAATTCAAGCATGAGGTCAGTTGACAGGTCTTCAGAAGTTCAGGCTTCTGATGATGATGAGGATTCTTTCACTCCGGTGGGAGAAGCATGCTCAGGGAAGAGGAAGCCCAAGTGGCTTCAAGATACCTTGCACGAGGCCACATCAGTCGCTGGGCCAAAGAGACAGGTTAGAGAGAGTAAACCACCTGAGCGGTTTTGTAGTTACATGACATTGGTAACAAGCATTGTTGACTTCGAGCCTTCTAGTTATGAGGAGGCAGCCAGCCAGCAAGTCTGGAGAGAGGCCATGATGGATGAGTATTCTTCTATTATGAAGAACGATGTTTGGGAGGTAGTGCCGAGGCCTAAAGGTAAATCAGTTGTTACTTCCAGATGGCTCTACAAGATAAAGCATGCCGCAGATGGCAGCATCGAGAAGTTCAAGGCTCGATTTGTGGCGAGAGGGTTCTCACAGGTAGAGGGAGTTGACTATGAGGAGACCTTCGCTCCCGTAGCTCGGTATACATCTATTTGCTCCATTATATCGATTGTAGCAGAGATGGGTTGAAAGATCCACCAGATGGATGTGAAGACTGCATTTCTCAATGGCTTCATTCAGGAGGAGGTTTATATTGAGTAGCCGCAGGGCTTTGAGGTGCATGGGAAGGAGTCTCATGTATGTAGATTGAAAAAGGCACTCTATGGCCTGAAGTAAGCTCCTAGAGCTTGGTACCTGAGGATTGATACATACTTGCAGCAGTTGGGTTTCACAAAGAGTGAGGCTGATCTGAACCTATACTTCATTGTGGTGGGTGAGGAGCCTCTCATTCTGGTGTTGTATGTTGATGATTTGATCATCACTAGTGCAGAGAGACTCATTGAGGGCTGCAAGAGAGATCTTGCTTCAGAGTTTGAGATGAAGGATATCGGCTTGATGCATTATTTTCTGGGATTGGAGGTGTGGCAAGAGGAGGGGCATTTCTTCCTAGGACAAGGGAAGTACATTGTGGATATTCTTAGCAGATTTCACATGGAGGACTGCAAACCCATGTCTACACCTATGATCACTAACTGGAAGAAGCTTTATGCTTCTGATTCCGAGTTGATAGATCCTACTCTATACAGACAGTTGATTGGTTGTTTGATGTATCTGGTCAACCTCGACCAGATATATGTTTTGTAGTTAACACTATGAGTCAGTTCATGTGTGAGCCCAGAAGAGTGCACTGGGTAGCTGCAAAACACATTCTTCGTTATTTGCATGGGACTGTGGATTTTGGTCTGGATTATAGACAGGGTGATGGAGTGAGACTGGCAGGGTACACGGACTTAGATTGGGCAGGTTGTACTTCAGATAGGAAGAATACTATTGGGTGTTGTTTTGGGTTGGGTTCGGTAGTTGTGTCGTGGATCAGTTGGAAACAACAGTTAGTTGCATTGAGTTCAGCTGAGGCAGAGTATATGGCTGCTAGTTTGGCTAGTTGTGAGGCCATATGGCTTCGCAAGATGTTGTTTGGTCTATTTGGTTAGGCATTGAGACCTTCAGTAATTTACTTTGATAATCAGAGTTGCATAAAACTCACGGAGAATCCAGTTTTTCATGACAGGTCAAAGCATATTGAGATCAAGTATCACTTCATTAGAGACTATGTCCAAAAGGGAGCTGTCAAGCTTGAGTACATTTCCACAAATGAGCAGGTAGCGGACATTTTCACCAAAGCCTTACCACAGGGCAAGCATGTCTACTTCAGAGACAAGATGGGAGTGGTGAGGAACACTTTCCTCGATAAGAGGGAGTGTTAAAATTTGGATACTAGAGGACAAGTGGTTCCCTAAGGCTTTGATCTTTGGCCTAGGGAAAAGTGTCCAAATTTATTTTTTACTTTTCTCCTAAAGTGACTTTATAAGTGGTAAACTTACATTCTAATTTAAAAGTGACTTTATAAGTGGTAAAGTTACATTCTCATATAAAGGTGACATTATTAAAGTGAATGAAGAATTAGAAAGTGAAAAAGTGACTATGGAAATAAAAGGCTAAGTGGGTCTTTATTTAAGCAGGTTAAATGCACATTTATTCTCATCCCTAGATCTAAATGAATCTCATCCATTAGATCTTAGGGTAACTCAAAAGGTCATTTAGAGAATAAAAGGAGAAGAGAAGAGGAAAAGATCAATTCATTCTTTCATAAGCATTTGAGAGAAAGAGAAGAGAGAGCAAGGAGAAAATTTTTTAGTAGTGAGGAAGTGAAGGAGAGCAACAAGAAGACATTTCAGCAGATCTTGGCAGTAGCATTTATTGGCACACATCCTAAGGAAAAACCGTACAGCAGGATAAAGGCACAAAAATCGAGGAAGAGGGACAAGAAGTTCTGGGCACATTTTTCGAGGCTGGCTGTACAGCATTTAATGTTGTTTTATTGCTGTAAAAAAATTTGTTTTGGCTATTTGCTGATTGGCACGATTTTCGATGTGGAGTTCAAGCACGGAAATCGAGATAAGTTGTAATTTGTGGTTGCTGGAATTTTTTATTGTGTATTTCAGTTTCTCTGTAAAAACATTTTCAGAAATAAAGAAGAGCTCTCAAATTGGTTTTCCCCAAGAGTTGTAGGGGGTTTTTCCAGGGTCACATTGACCAAAAATCACTGAGTTATTTTCTGTGTGGCTGTCATAATTTTGCTGTGTTTTATTTCTGCAATTTCAACAGTTGTGAAATCTCTAAATTTGTGTTTTCAGAAAAATATTATCATTTCCAGATTTTAGAATTTTCATCATGCTTGGATTTAGAACTAAATGCATGGAGTAATAAGGAAAACTGATAGCTAGAGTGGGGGTTGAAATTTCTTCAGTCTCAGCAAGAGAAGGATGAACCACTCATCCTGCCTACATGTCGCCAGGGGTATCCTAGGGGAAGGCTAAACCACTCACCCTGTACACAACAAATCACTAGGGGAAGGCTGATCCACTCACCCTATGACTGTGTCTCAGTAAGAGAAGGATGAACCACTCATCCTGCCTACATAGCATACCACTAGGGGAAGGCTGAACCACTAACCCTATGGTTGCTCATCGCTCTAAGATGTACCCCCAAGCCCCCCGGAGCTCCTAGAGCTCAATGTCCATATCATACAGGACCCTTAGGAGAGAGTCTCTCCACGACTCCTAGTCGTTCTCGGAAAGTCAAGAATTTGACCTTTCCCAGGGGCTTCAACAGAATATCAGCGACCTACACATTAGTCCCAATGCGATGGAGCCTTCTTGCTCCCTGATGTACCATATCCCAGATAAAGTGGTAACTGATGTCGATATGCTTGGAGCGATCATAGAACACGGGATTCCTCAACAATCGAATCCCCCTTTGGTTGTCACAGAAGATCACGATGGTATCCCACACGTGTCCAAACAGCTCACTGAAGAGCTTCCTCAACGAGGCAAGTTCACATGAGGTCATACTCGTAACTATGTATTCGGCCTCAGTGGTGCTCAAAGCAATTGACTTTTGCTTCCTGCTCATCCAGGATATCAAAGAAGAACCCAAAGAGAACTAGCACCCAAAAGTTCGCTTGTGATCCTCCACATTGCCTGCCTAATTAGCATCAAAATAATCATGCAGCTTCACATTTCCGGCAGTGTATCTCGATCCATGGGAGATTGTGCCCTGAAGATATCTCAAATTATTCTTGGCACCAATCCAGTGAGGCTCAACCATATATGAGCTCAACATGCTAATTGCAAAACATATATTCGGACGGGAGTTCACCAAGAACATCAATGCTAGTATGAGTTTATGAAACTCAGAGACATTTCCCAAATCAGGTTTGGCATCACTACCGCATAAGTTCTTAAAGATAGGCTTCATCGAGGTAGTCACAGGCTTGTAGTTCACCATTCCAAATCCAGAATCCAACTCCCTCTTACTTTTGCAAATGAGAGGGTCTGCACCTGTCAGAAAGAGGTCGTCCTCATAAGGTACCAGTATGAGAGGTCTATCATCCACAACCTTTAAGCAAAGGCTTGGATCGGCTTCACTCCTAGTGAATCTCAACTTCATCAGACAACTACCAATCCTCTCATATCAAGCCTGGGGTGTTTGCTCTAAAACATAGAGAGCTTTCTTCAACCTGGATACATGAGATTTATGATCATGAATCTCAAACCCCTTAGGTTGTTCCCAATCTGTGGACTTGCTACATGAGGGGAATGGTTCCCTTGTAAGTTTTCCTTCGGTACATCGCGAACATGAGCCTTCATGCACTTCTTGGGTTCAGGCATCCCAGTAATCATATGACACACATTGGATAGGGCCCCATAATGAGCAGATCTCCGGTGCTATAGAAGAGATGTGTCAACCGACATGGTCCCTATTGGACTTCCTACAACTTGATACAAATTTCCAACCCTGAACTTTAAGAGCATCTTTAAAACTCCTTTTTCAAATACATTTACCTTTCCATCGATGAATGTCTTCCATTGCCAAAATGGACACCGGGTTCTGTAAGAACCCATTCATCCGCAGATTTTATGATAGCAGAACATGAAATCTTATATACATAATTTAAATAATTAATCTAATGAATACTAACCTGTCTGCTTTGCTGACAATCTGTCCACTCTGCTCTGCTGCAATTCTTGTTCGACTACGTTACTTAAATGGCCAAAACCTCCCTGCCGAACTGAGTACAACCTAGGTACTTAGTCTCGGAAGGCTTTCCAATTGAAGCAGTTTGATTCCCCCGTGCCCAAAAACTTTAGTATAATCAAGACTCGTATCCAAAATTATTCTACGCTCTACTGCCCCCCCAACTGGTTTTTCCCTCTTTTTTTATTTCCTCATCCACCGTTTCTCCTCGTCCTCGTGTCAAAAATTTGGTTGTGTACTTTATGAAATCAAATCTCATTTGATTTCGTTGATCTTTATTTGAATAGATAGTTTAAGTTAATAAGGTTTATTTATTATATTTTTTTAATGAATTAATTAAATTTATTAAATTTATACTTTTTAATTAATTTATATTATTATTTTATTATTTTCTTAATTTTAAATTGTAAATTTTAATCTGTACTTTAAAATTAATATTTTCTGCTGGTTTTAAGGACTTATCATATATATGATACTCTGGTGTGGTATTAATTTATTACCTTAATTTATATCTCCTCCTGTAGTAACTAGTTTACATATAGTGCGATACATGCGGGTCCATGCATACGTAGCTATCGTATGGAGGTCTCGTATGTATGCTAATACTCGTATTTTATTTATAGGCGGGTCATTACAGGTTCTTCTTGAGATTAGGTACATAAAGAACTTCTTGTAAATGAATCGTGCTACTTTCATTCAATTGAAGAGTAGCATTCCCTAAACCCTTTCCGGGATAGGTGGCATTGTCTCCAAGAATAAGCTCCACGATTCTCTCCCTCATATCAAGACCAGGGTGTCTGCTTTAAAACATAGAGAGCTTTCTTCAACTTGCATACATGAGATTTCTGATCATGAATCTCAAACCCCTTAGGTTGTTCCCAATCTGTGGACTTGCTACATGAGAGGAATGGTCCCCTTGTAAGTTTTCCTTCGATACACCTCGAACATGTGCCTTCATGCTCTTCTTGAATTCAGGCATCCCAATAATCATATGACACACATTGGGTAGGGCCCCATAATGAGCAGACCTCTGGTGCTATAGAAGAAATGTGTTAACCAACATGGTCCCTATTGGACTTCTTGCAACTTGATACAAATTTCCAACCCTGAACTTTAAGAGTATCTTTAAAACTCCTTTTTCAAATACATACCTTTCCATCGATGAATGTCTTCCATTGCCGAAATGGACACCGGGTTCTTCTTGAGATTAGGTACATAAAGAACTTCTTGTAAATGAATCGTGCTACTTTCATTCAATTGAAGGGTAGCATTCCCTACACCCTTTCCTCGATAGGTGGCATTGTCTCCGAGAATAATCTCCACGATTCTCTCCTTCTCTATCAAATTAGAGAGAGCTTCATTGTACTCGATGAAGTGCCTTGAAGCACCACTATCAATATACCACTTTTTCAAAGTGTCCGAAGGAGAGGTAGTGAAGAGGGCTGATCTCCTCTTGCTTATCTGAAACAACATTAGATTCTTCATACCTGGAGATCCTTGCTTTCTTGAGGAGACGACCATTTCCTTCATGACTTGCATTCCCTTTTCCCTTTGCCATTGTACCTGTCATTCCTTCGATCATTGAAGATGCCCCTGGAATGATTGTTATCATCATCAAGTGATGTGTCCCTTCTGTTCAGACACTCCTTCGCAAAATGGCCAAACTTATTGCAAGCAAGGCATCTGCCTTTCCTTCCACCCGTTGATTTGGACTTCCCATTGAAGTGACCTGTAGGTAGGCCATTAGATGCTTCCATTGCGTCACTTTGATAATCTTCTTTGCTTCTACTTCACCCTTGGTGATTTTGAAGAGGGATGAGGAACCCATCGACTCTTTTAACCTTGTCCAACTGTCTTCGGTGATTGCTCTTTAACTCTTGCTTGGCTTTGTCTTCACCTCAACTCTAATACCATGTTAATTTTAGGTATGTTCTATGCTGAGAGCAAATTTACTTCAATTTTCCATATTAGCTCAATATCAATTCTAGATTAGCAATCACATTTAGCATGATAGTAAAATGCAGATAGAACATAAACATAAATCGCAAAAAACAAGCCAAGACAAGAGGACACAAGATGTGGCGCCAACCAGGGACAAACCCCAATTTGGGGAAACCCTTGATCAATTCTTCTTATGTTCTTAAATAGTTCAGCAGAGAGAGAGATAGTACATATACATCAGAAGTCAACACTTTGACTTGTCAAAATAAAAGCAGAGATCTTCTCTAAGAAGATGACACATGAGGTAGCAGGTCTGAACTCAGGTGATTCCATCACCATGTTGTCCCTATCACTGTGTTGCATCATGTTGCACCCATCATCATTGTGCTGCACTATGCTGCAGCCATCATACCATGTCCATCATCACTGTGCTGCACTATGTTGCAGCCATCATACCATGTCCATCATCACTGTGCTGCACCATGCTGCACCCATCATCACTGTCCATAATCACTGTGTTGTACCATGCTGCACCCATCATCACTGTGCTACATCATCACTGAGTTGTTCCTCATAATCATTCTGTACCCATCATGTTGCACTATGTTGTACCCTTCATTGCACTATGTTGCACTCATCATACACTCAATGCATATTGCAATACATCATCATAATGTTGCTGCACTACTCACATCATGCTACTGCACCCATCATCATCATGCTGCTGCAATACATCATGTTGTTGCTATACATCCATGCTGTTGTAATACTTATGTTGCACTTAACATATTGCATCCATTGCTGCAAATGCATACCAACCTTCACTGCTTGCTATGGCTTGCAGCCTAGCAGAGCAGCTAGGCTATAGTTGCAGACTCCTTCAATAGGTCCAAACAAACAACTTTTCCCTTAGTCCTCTAATATAGAGACAGTTGCTCCATACATACCTATCCCATGCTTGAGAACAACAGTCTTTAACAATGCTGCTGCTAGGTTTCCTTTGCTATGAATTAGGGCAGTATATACATCCTTGACTGCAGCATATCCTCACATTTGGACTATGTCCTTTTGGAGCATCCATTGGCAGCGTATATATGCCTCTCCTTGCTGGGTATAAAGGACTCCTTTAGGACAGCGTGAAGGGATTCTCCTCTTGCTGCATAGAACCCTTATTTGATTGCGAAAGAGACTTCTTGTTTCCATCATATTATTGAAGTTTCTAAGTTTACTTAGTTAGAAACCCTCCATGCACTTTATCTGATTTATTCCTACCTACTTGTTATTTTACTTAACAAGTTATTAACAATGTAAACACTGAAAATAAACACTAGTGCATGCTCAACATATTACAGATCAGCATCTAAAAAAAACAGAAACAAACACGCCATATCACACCATTATTTTTGGACTATTGTCCCCAGAAAAACCCAATGTGGGAAAACCGGTGCAGCTATCTAAGGGTTTTCTTATTAAGCAATATCAGAGTACAATTTGGGTGTGAAACTGGTCTACCCAACAGAGAATGCAATAGTGCAGAGGATGTTGAGCAGGAAGGCCTAGCATCAGCACAGGTACCGACGCCGTATGATCAGAGTAATACTCAGTGAGGAGTATTGCTAGAGCACAGTCCTCGCTAAGAGGGAGTTTTGATTTGGGGTAGCATTGAATGTGCTCTAGCCACGAAATTTGGTGGAGAGGTTGAGGCACATGATATCTCCAATACCCAGAAAGGGTTTGGGCAGATTCTAAACAAATCAGGAGATAATAAATTAATTAATATTTTTAATGGAGTCCCTAAGTCTAAACTTTGGGAAAATAAAATATTAATGTGTATTAATATGAATCTGTGTTAGAGTGGTCCAAAAGACATGGATCAAGCCAGATCTAATCTTAGTCGTTGATTAGGGACTCAATCTCGGCCGTTGAGATGTCAACAGGAAAAGTATAAGAGAAGGCTTGAGGGTCACTTGGAGAATACACCAGATGATCAGTCATTCTATTCTCTAGAGCAAGGTTTGCTAAGAGAAATAGAATCAGTGATCAGGAGAGCAGCTGAGGGGCATTGAGTACAGAGAAACAGAGAAGGCAGAGTTTTGCCGGGAGAGCAGCGCAACAGCCAAGGAGGGTGACGCAGAGCCAGCAAGGGCTCATGCAGAGCCACGTTGAGGCAGCCAACTGCTGCGTAGAGCACTAGAGGGGCCAACATAGCTGTTGCAGAGGCTCCCAGAGCTGACGCAGGGCCTCCTGGGGCTGATGCAGGCCAAGAAAGGCTGACGCAGGGCCAGCGCGAGACAGAGAGGGGCTGACGCAGTCCAGATTGCGCAGACGCTGGGGTTGCAGGAGCAGTTTTGTGTTGAAGAGCTGCCAGAAGGATTTTCTGGGGTTTCAGCCAGGAGATTTCTCTCAAACTGTGAGTAATAGCTGCTAAGGAAATTCTCTGTTGGGTAGGCCAGTTACGGCACCCAGATTGTACTCTGATATTGCTTAATAAGAAAACCCTCAGATAGCTGCACCGGTTTTCCCGCATTGGGTTTTTCCGGGACATTGGTCCAAAATAATGGTGTCATGTTGTGTGTTTGTTCTTGTTTCTTTTAGTTGCTAATCTATAATATGTTGAGCATGCACTGGTGTTTATTTTCAGTATTTACTTTGTAAATAACTTGTTAAAGAAAAATAACAAGTAGGTAGAAATAAATAAGAAAAAGTGCATGAAGGGTTTCTAAATTAAGTAAACTTAGAAACTTCAACACTCAGGTTAGGGTTTTGGTTGTTTATGGTTTTCTCTTATTGTTCGATAATAAAAATGCCTTTGAGCCTCATTGTAACGCAGTTCAAAAGCATGTAGCCGCCACATCTCTTCTTAGAGATAAGCTACCATCGCTCGAGCTAGTTTATTTCCATTTCTGTTTGTAAACATATTTCAGTATTTTACATTAATGAAATGAAGTATTATTTACGCTGCATCTCTGTATTTATAGTTATATCTGTAATTTGTTGTGTTCCTGTTTAAATCCGGATCAATCTCTTTAAAAGTACAATGGCTCTATTGACTTAGAATAAATCCTAGAATTCCTCAATGGGGACTTTGACGTAAAACATGGTGACCCAAGCATAAAACCCATGCTTTAATAAGTCACAATAATAATAATAATAATTCTTTTCTTTATTCTTTTGACAAGTACATTACAAGATGACTCGAATACATTAAATGAAGACCGAACCTAGTTACATTTTCCAACGCTCCCTCTTAACTAGGGAGGTATTCATCATATAGAAGTACAAGGAAGATCTCAACTATATGAACCATGAAGAACTTTGAGGCACCACAGTGCTATGGACTAGATTCCTGACCAGGGCAATCTATCCAAGTGGGAATAAGGTTGTCTCAAGCTTTCAACCCCTCTAGGTACCATCAGGCTTACTTGCTAACCACCAACCCAAAGACCAGGGGTGTATCCAAAAACAAAGCTCTATAATCAACACCAACTTTCCAACTTCAAGACCTAGACATCAACAAAGGGTGTCGGCCAGATGTCCTCCCAGGCAATGCTTCACTCACAAAGCCTCAACACGCCTTGATCCAGTAGTTCAAGGATGACCAATCTCTCCCAATCAAACTGATTGGTAATCAGCATGCTATCAAAACCTTCGAGAGATTCACCTGTACAAACACAACCCCAATCAATAATATACTTTCATATGTATATAATCAAATACAAACCTATGGTGTCTAGATGTTGCTTCTCAACATTTCATAGTAGGACTATCAACCGAATCTCTGACAAAAGATTCCTCAATCATACACTTTCCTTTCCTACTTCTCATGCAGCAACATATCCTCCAAAATTCATTCTTCAATCAAAACCAAGCTATGACCTCCCTCTCAACTAGGGAGCATCTCTTTATCTAGACTCCCTCTTAATCTCTTCTATTCAGGGTTCCTTGGGGAGATTAACTTCTTCTTTTCGTCATCGGAGAATCTTTTGTGGCTTCCAACCATTTCATCAGAGTTATCATCATCCCCATCATGCTTATCAAATCAACGAACATGTTCACCATATTGAAGATTGTGTACCTACACAATTTAGATAACAAGTACAACCAAATCTATAGAAGCATGAAGTTAGCCATATCAAAATCACGAAAGCATTTCAACTTTATACATATCAGATACCCAAACTTAATTATCAACAAGAGACATATACTCTTCAACATTTTGCTAGGGACTTTGTCATAAACCCTAGACTACTTCATAACAACTTTCATTCCATCTAGGGTTTCGATGTTTCTTTCAAAGGTGTAACATACCCTACTACAACATATAGCAAACCCTAGAAACAATTCAAACAAATATAGATCTACAAGGTAGCTAACAACTTTTAGAATTCATATGTTAGACTTTACACTAGGGATTCATGCAAATCCTAGGTTTCATACAAAAGAATCAATCAAAACCAATCACAACTTAGTCATTAACATGACTATCTTCCACTAGGGTTAGTTGCAACCCCTAGATTTTCAATCAAACATTAATCACAACTAAAACTTAGATTTACACAAATCTCAGATTATCACATTGTCATCATACATCAAAGATTTTTACTTCTACTAAGGCTTAACTCCAAAACGCTAGAATTCCATTTTCATAGTCTCAACAATCATTAAATAGATCTCAAATTGTTATATCACACATACTAGAGAATTTAACTACTACTAGGGTTTATCTGCAAAACCCTAGATTTCCAAATATCATCATCCTAGAATCTTAGACAAGGACTTATATTAAATCCTAAGACTTATGACCATCAATAACTAGGTCAAAATACATATCTAGGAAATCATTATCCTGCATAAGCATATCATATGTCCGACAACATTAATAAATTAAACATATACTGACCTAGACCAAACTAGGGTTTCAACCAAATGTACACATATATATACCTAGGGCTTCTTTCCTAGGATCTTACTTTAAACACATAACAAAGGTTTTTCTTATAAGCTCAACCAAACCCTAAATATCTAGGGTTTCATAACTCAACAAAGCAAACCCTACTATTCCAAAATTTTCAAAAACACCATTCAACCCTAAGAAGTTAAGATCTTATGATCATACCGAAATCCCAATCATGACATCATCAACAAGAACTTCAAATAGCATTTCACAATATCCCAATCATGACTTTGACCTAAAACATGGTGACCCAAGCATGAAACCCATGCTTTAATAAGTCACAATAATAATAAAAAAATTATTTTCTTTATTCTTTTGACAAGTACGTTACAAGATGACTCAAATACATTAATTAAAGACCGAACCTAGTTACATTTTCCAACAAACATAACTCTCCCTCACTAATTCAATGTATGAAAAAAGTGTAACTCCTCCTCACTAAGTGCACTTATAATTCCCTCATTCAATTCGATTTGTAACTCTTGCCAAATATTCTCTCATGTTTGTGTAAATCTTTCTCTCCATAATTCGAATTATAACTCCTCAAGACAAGTGTATCACTTTCTCTATTCTTGGGACGAGTCACATTTCTCCCCGAGTAACTTCTCCCTCATGGAATTCAATTCTCCTATTATTGGCTAAAGGCATGAATTCATTTTGTAACTCCTCATTTATCATCTATTTAAGCAAGAGCAAGTGAGAGTTGAGAGTATCATGTTCAATGTGAAGAAAGAGATCTAGGGTTGAGTGTGTGTAAAAGAAGTGTGAGAGTAAGTGAAGAGTAAGAGAAAGGGAAGAGCTAGAGCAAGTGTGAAGGACAAGATTTGATCAAGAGAAGGAGATCTTCAAGCAAAGAGAAAGAGCACTTCAGCTGCAAGTTGATCATACATTGGTGACTTTATTCATTCTCATTCTCTCTCTCTCTCTCTACTCTGTTGAACAATTGAAGAAATCTAATAAAATAAGAAACATTTGAGTTTTTTCTTTGTGGGCTTTTCCATGGGCATTGGACCTAACTCTGAGTGTCTTATATTTGTGTTTGATTGTCTTCATATGATCCTTAAGTTTATGTTCTATATACAATTGTTGATCTGAAAAGTTTAGAAGAAGAAATTTACGTTCTTAGTAATTGCAACAACATAGAACATTTAGTTTTCTGCAAAGTACATTCAGTTCCATTCAATTTTCTATAAAGTACATTTAGTTTTCTGCATAGAACTTTCAGATTTTAACAAAAATATATTTTCCATAGCATTAACATAGATTTGATGTAAAAAAGAAACAATGTCATTCAAGGAAAGTTGATCATACATATAAGAAAACTGTGTCTAATATACTGTAGTAACTTACCTTGACTCTCTTAATATCAATAGGATCTATATCAATTTGGTGCTCATCAACAATGTAGTCTATCATTTTTGCAGACATTTGTTCATGAGACCTGCGAAAGAAAGTGCAATGCCCATTATAACCAAGAATTCTAAGTTATAACTAGAAAGTGGAACAACTCCAAACTTCACTTTTAGAAGAGCTTAATCTAGGGCCCTTGTAAACAAGACAGACAAGATACTTATCACAAGAAGTCCCTGAAAATCAAGAAACTAGAAAATATAACAACAAAGTGAACATGCTTACCATGGATAGATCTCATTTCCTATGGACAAGTCCAAAAATCATGGTTTTAATCACCCTCCATTCATGATACCCAATGTTTATCTCAACTCTAACCATTTCCTATTGGCTTATATCTCTTCCTTTGAAATACAAAGATTACATCATTCAATATGTCTAAAAATGAGGCATCCAACTCTATTATCACCTACAAAGGACACTTGGTGAAAGTGGTGGCATTAGAAACTTAGGCATGGTACTATATGGCCCACCATTTAGCCTTATCCTAGCAATAAAATTTAGATTAAGACATGTGTAGTGCTAATTAAGATTCATGCTTCTTGAGGCAGTACACATTTCTCAATGCATGTGGTCCCGAAAGTAAAAAAGTCAACTTAGTCTCAAAATGCTTAGCAAAAAAATATAAATGACATGCCATATTGAAATTTTTCCAAAATGTGATGGCATCATCAAGAAAATGCAATCAAAGGTGGTCCAATAGTATGTGGACTTTCTAGGTGGATGTCAAGGAAGCAACAAGGAGAAGGATAATCCTATCCAGTAAGTATATTTATGTCCACATCTGAATCTGTCAAAATGTCTTTTTGCAAGGAAAGCAACAAATTGGTTGGGGCTTCAAACTATCTTGCATGGAAGAAAAGGATAGATCTGAATCTCATTGAAAATGAGGTTATGGAACATGTCAAAGGATCTATCACTAAACTAGGAAAGGAAGATTCTCAAGCTCTTGCAAAGTATATGAAAGGGGAAGTTAGGGCTCAAAGGATTCTCATAGAATTCATCAAGGATCACCTCATCCCATATGTATCAAAACTCGAAACTTCAAAAGAAATCTATGACAAACTGGTAGAATTGTATTTCGTGTGCACTGCTGGAGAAGTCATCTCATTTAAGGCAAGAAATCTACAAGCTAAAGATGTCAAGGGAGGATGGAATAGCCTCATACTTTATGAGGAAATCTGAAATCTGGGATCAACTACAAGATCTGGGAGAGTCATGTCTGATAGAGAAATGACTACAGCTGTACTAAATGCACTATTAGAGGAGTGGGGTAACTTTACTTAAAGTATTTATGGGAATAAAGATGCTACTCCATTCCAGGATCTATGGTCACTGTGCAAGATTGAATAATCTAGACTAAAGGCCAAATATGATGTAGGAGTAGGTGAGAAAAATCAAGCTTATGCTACAATGAAAAGATGTAAGGGAAAATTTGGGAAGTCTGGTTCTCGAAAAAATAAAAAGGACATGGCTAAGATTCAATGCTATGGGTGTCAAGAATATGGGCACTACAAAATAGATTGTCCTAAGATCAAGAAGGACAATAACGGAAGAGGAAGAGAAGAAGTCCATATCACCGAAGAAGTGGAGGAAACTGAAAAGAAGAAGTTCAAGAAAGAGGAAGTAAGAGATCTCTTCTATGACTGAGATAGACTTCCTCACCTAATTTCTTTTCAAGTTCCTAAGTCTTCTGTTGTAAGATATGGCTAACATGATTCACTAAGAAAAATGATGGGATGCATCATGGCATCATAGAAGCATTGAAAGCAAGAGCTCGTGACATCATCATAGAGCAACATGAAAGATGGTTAAAATTGAAATCTATGGCAGTCAACTATGAAGGATATACCTCTCTGGAACCTCATTGGAAACATAAGTGGCACTTATGGAAAGAAAAAGGTCATCTAGTACAAGGCTCATCATACATCTGCCAAAAGGAAACATCTGTTGGATGGGGATACTCTAGATCCTCAAGATTCTCTGATCGAAAGGTTCACCAATCAAGAGGGGAAACAAGTGTTTCATCAAGAATTCCAAACTTGTGGAATTCATGGGATGATGGTATGATGTCATAAATAGGTGAAGCAGGTCAAGGGATTGAAGCTCTTTCAATCAAGTAAGTTGTTGCAGGAAGTCTGGACGACCCAAAGGAGAATGAGGTATGTATGCTTATATTCAATATTGAAGAGTCATGTCATATGGTTGTAGGTAACATGAATCAATGCTCTATCTTGAGAGCATGATCAAAAGAAAAAGGATCTCCTCCTATGAAAGGATGTAAAAAGGCACGAGTCACACATTGCCTAGATGGAATCAACATAATGTCTTCATATGTAAAATGAGGTGGTTGACAACAACTAGAGGAATTTTGATTGGAAATTCTTGGGAATGAAATGTGTGAAGAAAGGAAGGAAGAGATCATGGGATATGCAACCATGGAAAAGGCAATCAACATCCAAGAGCCAAGAGATTTGACTAGGATATCTCCAAGAAAGATATGTAGACTCTGATGAAGTCAGAAAAAGAAAGAGACCCTTGACAATATATATCTTTGGGAGATGTGTCGATATGTATGCAGGATGTTGATGTAAACTAGAAGATGTCATGATGAAAGACCATCACAAAGGTAACTCTGATTGTAATGTTCATTTCTTATTTTTGAACAAATATTTGGATGGGATTATGCAAGGCTGCCGAGGGAAGAGCTATGGATATCTTCCACCACCGATGCTCATGTAGTAGGATCAAAGATCCTTAAGGAATCATGGCATGAAGAAAGCAGCATAGCATGAAGGAAGGCCAGATATGAACTGATAGATCGCTTTCCGATGATGACATGATTGACTCATGAATGAAAGTGATGGATGGTCTATGCCCTATGAAGAAGTCCCAAAACATGAAGACTCCTGAATAACGAAAAGTTCATGACATTGTGAGGACAAGTTCTTCAAGCAACTAGTTGTTGCATCATCTCTATGACAATTTCGTAAACCGGAATCCCTACTGCAACAACTGATTAAACTTCTCCTATTTGTTAATTACTGAAACAAATTATTTACTGCGTCCTATAGCAAATATCGAAGCTAACACACTGCAACCTACACCAATTAAATAATATGCCCAAAACAAGAACAAAACAATAGAGAAAGATACAACACAAAAGACACATTATTTTTTGGACAAATGTCCCCGGAAAAGCCCAATGCCGGAAAACCGATGCAATGGATATGAAGATTTTTATTATTATGCAGTAGTTTTCTGAATACAACTCTAGATGCCCTCCCGACAATCCAGTTACAGAGAAATAAACTGGAAGAAGAAATTTGTGAGATTACCTCACTCTACCTGGCAAGTTTCAGTTGAACCAACGTGTCCTGCGCTGCCCTTGCGTGGGCCCTACGTCAGCCTCTAAGGCCTTGTGTTAGCTCAAATGGGGATCAATTTGCCTTCTGGAGCAGTTTCTAGCCTTCCCAACTCATAAATGTTAGCTCCCTCAGCAAATTCGGACTTCTGCTCAAAGACTGCACTGCTTCTGCATGAGCCCTTCTGGCTTAGCATCAATCGCTCCTGGGTCCTGCGCTGCCTCCTTCTGGTGTCTCTCTGCCTCTCTGCTGCATATCCTTGGCTTTGGAGAAGATACTCCAACCCAACTATCCTTGCCCCTCACTGCACAATCTCACTATCGATATTCTCCCGGCAGCTGCTCTGCTTTAGAAATTCGAACTTCTGAACTCACTCTCTATGTGTTCTTCCATGTGGCCCTCAAGCCTCCTTAAATAATCCCCTTGTTGACATTCAACGGCCCAGATTAGAAGCTAATCAATGGCTAAGATCATTTATTCTTGATCATCATCTTCTTCTAGACGTTACATCCATAGTTTATATTAATACACTTTTATAATTTTATTTTTCTAAGTTTAGACTTAGGGTCTCATTCAAAATAATTAATTATTTTAATAAAACTATTTCTGGTTGGAATTTCCCAAAACGCTTTTTGGGTTCTTTGGAATACATGTGCCCAAGCCTCCCTGCAAAATTTGAAACTTAGAGCACATCCGATGCTACCAGAAATCAACACTCCCTCTTAGCGAGGAATGTGCTCTAGCAATGCAACCTGCTGAAGCATCACTTTGTTCTGTAACATCTCCCTCTGCGTTGCTAATGTTTGACATGCTGACCAACCACTGCGCAAATGTTGCATATGTATTATGTACTGTCGTTGACCCTGCCACTGTCAACACTACATCTGTACTGCAACTCCCTCTGAATTTTTGCATCTGTACTGTTGTTGGTATTGCCACTACCAACTACCTTTGCATTGCAAACTGTTGTTGCTACAACATCAACAACAGAAAAACATCCCAAATTACTGAAATAACTGTGTTCAGTATGATACCATGTGAATGATGGAATCTGATTGCAGCTAGTCTCTGCACTGACCCTCTGAATCAATTGTTTTACTGCTGACGTCTGCTTTGTGCCATCTGCACTGTTGCCAACTCTGCTTTGCGTTGTTTAGTCTTTGGCGCTCCTAGCCACTGCAATTGTCTCTCTGACACTCCTTGGCACCATCCGACACTAGTCCATCCTGCTACCACAAAACTGGGCTCCCGTAGCAAGGTATTGATCCAAGAGGTGGGCTCCTCAAGGATCCTACCCATCTGTATCTCTTTCAAACTACACCTCCAAATCAGCCCACCTCCCTCCTGGAGTTATCTCGGCTGTCATGGCGAACTCCTCTTCCTCGATCTTCATGGGTGCAGCCTTCGGATCGTGCTTCTCATCTTTGTCCTTCTTCCTGAGAGGACATTATGTTGCGTAGTGACCCTTTTCACCACATCTAAAGCACTTTATCTTCGAGATATCCTTCTTCTGCCTCTGCTGCTCCTGCTGTCCTGTCGATGCAAGGCGGCATTCTCCTCCTCCTCCTTGGGCTTCAACCCACTGCCACTGCTTCCGTCAAGATTACACTTGACTAGGTCTCTCCTCAACTCCTCTTGCTTAAGAGCTGCCCACATCTCATCCCAATTCAACAAAGTCGCCCTGCCTAGGATACTCTGGACAAAGACTTGCCACACATCTGAGACAGAATTGAGGGCCAGTCTAACCAACTCGGAATCTTGATGTGTAGACCCCACAACTGATAACTCATCTCGGGTCTCCTGAAGCTTCGTGAGGAATGGATCCACACTCTCCCCCTTCTGCATTTAAGCAGATCTCAGTTTTTGCTCAAGGTACATCTTTCGTTGCTCGAAAGATCCTTGATACAGCGTAGACATCCCACATCTCCTTAGCAATCCCTCTACTAGTGATGTGACAAACCACATGATCCTTCACTCTGTTGAGGATCATTCTTTTTGCCTTCGCCATTTCTGCCTTGTATTTCTGCAATGGATCTACTTCTGCAGGCACATCCACCACGTTGTCGACATATGTCTTGAGGGCATGCTCATCTAGAAGGAATGGCATCCTTGCCTTCCAGATGACATAATTGGATGCTCCGTCTAACCTATCCTGATCCCTCAAGCCAGTGGTTGCCATTTCTTCCATGAATGTCGAAAATATCCTCTCTGCTTCTCACTGTTGCTGCTCAGCAAATGAGAAAACAGACTTCTTGGCGCGAAGTCTTACTGAGGAAAAGTTCCCTCATAGTGTTTCTCTTCTCTCTTCTGGCATCTTTCTACCTAACAAAATGGCCTGCAAAAAAACTGCGTCCTACCAGCCCTTCCTCACGTTGAGGCTTCAGCGTTGCTCCCTCTGCCACGACAAACTTTCAAATTGGGAGTCCTTCCTCTTTGTCAACTCACTTAGAGAGAGACTTCCTCGAAAAATATAGCCCTCCTGGCTTGGAGTGCGCTTACCCTCTGGGGTTTCGAACTACTGCCTCCTACAACTTTTTCGACTTCCCTTTTCTGCTCAGCGCTGGGTTCTCTGGCACTATTCTTCCTGCATCACCTGCACTGCTCTGATACCATATGAAAATTCGGTAAAATGGAATCCCTACTGTAGAAACTGATTAAACTTTTCCTATTTCTTAATTACTGAAGTCTGAAACAAATTATTTATTGCTTCCTACAACAAATATCAAAGCTAACACGCTGCAGCCTACACCAATTAATAATATGCCCAAAACAAGAACAAAACAATAGATAAAGATACAACACGAAGGACATTGTATTTTTTGGACAAATGTTCCCAGAAAAACCCAATGCGGGAAAACCGGTGCAGCAGATCTGAGGGTTTTTATTATTATGTAGTAGTTTTATGAATACAACTCTGGATGCCCTCCTGACAATCCAGTTATAGAGAAATAAACTGGAAGAAGAAATTTGTGAGATTACCTCACCCTACCCGAGAAGTTCCAGCTGATCCAGCAGCTGAACCAACATGTCCTCGACTATTTATTCACTGCCCTTGCATGGAACCTGCGTTAACCTCTAAGGCCCCGCGTCAGCTCCACTAGGGATCGATTTGCCTTCTGGAGCAGTTTCCAGCCCTCTCGACTCAGAAATTTAGGCTCCCTTAGCAAATTTGGACTTCTGCTTGGAGACTGTGCTGCTTCTGCGTGGGCCCTTCTGGCTTAGCGTCAACCTCTGCGTGAGCCCTTCTTTCTCAACGTCAACCCCTCCTAGGTCTTTCATTGCCTCCCTCTGGTGTCTCTCTGCCTATCTGCTTCAGAAAATCGAACTTCTAAACTCACGCTGTGTGTTCTTCCAAGTGACCCTCAAGCCTCCTTAAATAATCTCCTCGTTGACATTCAATGGCCCAGATTAGAAGCTAATCAATGGCTAAGATCATTTCTGCTTGATCTTCATCTTCTTCTAGAAGTTACACCCACAGTTTATATTAATACCGTTTACTTATTTTATTTTCCTAAGTTTAGACTTAGGGTCCCATTAAAAATAATTAATTATTTTAATAAAATTGTTTCTAGGTGGAATTTTCCAAAATGCTTTCTAGGTTCTTTGGAATACATGTGCCCAAGTCTCCCTGCAATATTTGAGACTTAGAGCACATCCAATGCTACTAGAAATAATCAATCTCCACCTAAGGAGCTGTTGTAGGTGCCTAATTAAGAGGGAGCTTGGAAACAAGTTTCTTACTTGGAAAAAAATTGGAAGCAAAATTCTTAAGCCAAGAGGGAGCTTAGGTACATTCCTTTCGTGGGAATGAGTACTTTCCTTTGTTGGGACAGATATGTCCTCCCTAATTAAGGAGAGATAGACACATCATTCTTGTCTTCACTTGGGAAGACAGAATGGAGGATTCGGTAAACATATAACATCTGATATTCTTTGAAGATGAGTTAGGGCATCCGAGATAAGAGTAGTCGTAGATGACAAATATTCTTTGAGGACTGGGAATCTAAGATAAGAATAGTCCTGGTGGAACACACCCTGAGAACCCGGGTGGGGTATGTTCCGAGAGAGACAATGATGAGGGTGTCTATACCTTTAGGTTTTGTCATCTAGTCATAAAAGTCAATATGAGTCAATGTCATGTATGAAGGACCCTTCTTGGGCATGTTACATTTTTGTACAAGTCATTAAATGTATAGGAAGTCCCTCTCAGTTCATGTCGCCTCATTATGGAGGCTCCAACGACTATAAATAGGCAACTTGGCCTCATTTCAAAATACACAATTTCAGTGAAGCAAGTCTGAAATCAAAAAGTGCGAAGATCACTTAGGAAGGAACCCAATCATCAGCAAAGAAAGAGGGAAAAAGAGTGAAGTTTTTGGCATCACTTTGGATCTGTTTTGGGGTCATTTTGATCTCCCACATGCGAATAAAGGGACTGTTTATATTGCAAAAAAGACCTAAATGTTAGAGCCCCATTGGAAGGTCATGCTAAGGAGGAAGCAAAGGTGTATTACAAGTTGAGTTACCAAGGAAAAGACCTCCTACTAAATCGAAGGAAATCAAGGCATAAGATAAGGTCATATGCATGAGTTGGGGTTTCTGATTTAGGGTTTTTGTTCAAGGAGGCCGAAATAAATGAAGATTGAAGCAGAAGGAAGCGGAAGTTGAAGAGAAGCTGAGAAGGAGGAAGGAGCAGAAGGATCGCTGACTAAGAGTCTCTTTAAGGAAGCTTTGTGTCTTGGTCTTGGAGTGGCAAATAGGTGAAGGGTCTTGGCCTTGGTATTCGTCAATTGAAGTCTCTATAAGAAGAAGAATTTGTTTAGGTTTTTCCTCTCAAGTGGGAGAGGTTTTGGCCGTGGCTGATAGCCTATATTCTGTGTCTCTTGTCTCTTTATGGTTTATGCATTGGTAGTTGTTTGATGAAGAATAACTCTATAATAACATAAGTAAAAGAAGATCCTAATCGAAGAAGTACAATGTTAGTTTTTGGTAGCATCGGATGTGCTCTAGCTATGAAAATTGGTGGAGAGGCTAAGGCATATGAGTTCTAAAGAACCCAAAAACCGTTTGGTGAAATTCTACCCGGATTGTATTTTATTAAAATAATTAATTTTTGTAATGGGGTTCCTAAGTCTAAACTTAGGAAAAATAAAATATCAATAAGTATTAATCAAAATATGGATGAGAATGTTCTAGAACATGGATCAAGTCAAGTTTTAATCTTAGCTATTGATTAGAGTTAATCTCGGCCGTTGAAGTCTCAACGAGAAAAGTATAAGGAGGCTTAGGGTTCATTTGAAAACGCATAGAGAGTTGATCAGTTAGTTCGATATTCCTAGGGCAAGGTTAGCTAAGGAATTCGAACAAGTGATCAAGCAGTGAAGATCAATGGCAGTACTTGAAGGAAGTGATTTCTAGTTCCAAGTGAATATAATTCAGAGAAGATAGTGAAGGATCAGAGAGGCAGTGCAGTGCCAAGGAGGGACAGTGCAACAACTGGAGGAAGTTGCTGCAGAACTGTTAGGGGATAGTAGAGATCAGTGTCAGGAATCACTGTGGGTGATTGACAGATGAAATCTCAATTTCTTAGCGACAGACGCAATGGCAGCGAAGGGTGACACGGTCAGAGGGAGTCTCCACACAGAAGCCACACAGTGACTGTGTAGGCCCATGCAGAGACTACGTAGTAGGTCATCCAGGAGTTGGGGCCAGTGCAAAATCTCCAGATTCAGTGTGAGGAAATTCTCACTATTTTTCTATCAGTTATCTTCTTTGAGTGGATTGCCATTTCTTTGGGGCATCTGGATTATATTCAGAAATTTACTGCCAATAATAGAAACCCTCAGATCTTTTGCACCGGTTTTCCCGCATTGGGTTTTTCGGGGACTATTGTCCAAAAAAAAGTGTGTCAATGCGATTGTTCATGTGCTGGTGTTTCTCTTTCTTTTCTCAATTCATAATTTGTGAAGTCTGCAGCTGAATTTATTTTGATATTTACTGAAGCATTGGTAAATAACTTATTATTGTAAATAATTAGGAGAAATAAATCAATCACTATAGCATAATTTTTCACATAAGAAGCATTCACAAGCAGTGATCACTAGACGAGAAATCCCTTAATCTCGATGCCCTATATTTCTCAACAATTTGTACCCCTCAGAAGCCTATAAATAAGAAGGAATTCGACCTCATTTGCACACTCACTCAAGCAAGTTCGATCTCCTCAAGATAGAAGTTGGAAAAGGACGAAAAAGAAGAACAAGATCAAAATCAAAGTTTTTGGGCCTCTCTCTCTCTCTCTCTCTCTCTCTCTCTCTTTCGTTAGGGATTCTAAAATTTCTGGGCTATACAAAATTTTGACGCTGTATCAAAGCTGTGAAGCTGCAAAGTCGACGTTATGAAGTTGCCTCTAGATTGAATCTGTGAAGCTGCTTGGTTGAAGCTGTTGAAGCTGGATCAAGGTTGAAGTTGTGAAGCCGCATCAAGGTCAAAGTTATGAAGTTGCATCAAGGTCGAAGAAATGAAGTTGCATCAAGGTCGAAGTTGTGAAGCTGCATCAAGGTCGAAGTTGTGAAGTTGCATCAAGGTCGAAGCTAGGAAGCTGCGGAGTTGAAGTTGTTACGAGGCTAGGTCGAAGTTGCAAAAATTGTTGCAGGGGTTGAAGTCGCTAAAAGGTCGAAGTTGTTGAAAATGGCAACAAGAAATGCTAAAAATGGAAGTGCTAAAAATAGCACTGCTATAAATAGCAGTTTGGGTACCAGTGTCGGAGTGGGCAACAAGGAATGAAAAATGGAAGTGCTGAAAATAACATTCTATTTTTAGCAGTTCAGGATGGATTCCAATTTTAGTTAGTCGTTGGACTAAAAATAGGAAGTAAAATTCGAATTTGATATTAACAGCAGTTTGTAAATTAATTAATTAATTCATCTTGAGTTAATTAGTTAAGGAAAAACAAACTTGAAGTCTATCTGAGAACATGCAATATTTTATCTATTAATTGAGGAATTTATCCATCAGTTAAAGAGATAAGGATGAATTCTAATTTGTGTAGTAATTAGTTGGCTCAGTTAACAGAGTCAAGTCCAGTTATATTTGATTTAAACAGTTTGTTTAAATTAAGTAAGTTCAGTTAGTTAATGCATGCTAGCATATAACTGCTGTACTTCAGATAATTGAAGATTCTCTCATGAATAACTCATGCATGTCAGTTTAGACAGAGATGCAGTTGAGATCAGAGAAGGGACAGTGTACTATTAGTTGGATGAATATTTTTCCTATAAAGGAAGCTCATCCATGATGAGGATTTATCTCCTTCAGGACTGCGTAGTTGGATCAGAGGTTAGTGAGTGTGTGAAGAAGCCAATTCACACAAGTGGCTACACTTGACCCCAATCAAAATTGCACAAAGAAATAGGAGGCTTGGAGGGCAAACCAGAGGTTAGATAGAAACCTTTGACTGTCTAAGAGCAGCAAAGGTATTGCAGAGAGAGCAGGATAGCTTGTGAGGTGATTCTTTTTGTAATCCGGACTATATTTCCACTTGTATGATAATACAGAGTTGGGGATTTAGGCTGAGGCTTTCCCCGGGTTATTTCTTCTATGTTATGTGTGATTGCTTCTAATTCTCAGTTATATCTGTTCTTGGTTGATATTGCTCATATGTGATTCAGCTTCCGCTAAGTTTATGGTAGAAGTAGATCTTGTGTTTTGTTTTAGTATATTGCATAATCTGTTGATCTACAGTGGGAATTTCTACATGGTATCGAAGCAAAGGTGATCAAAGCAGAGAACAATATATTAGAGGAGATTTCGAAGTTGAGTTTTGGGCCGCGAGTTTTTAAAGCAGATATGAAAAATTTTGTGCAAAATTTTCATAAAAAAATAGAAGATCTAGATTCCTTGTGGAAGAATACCCAAATTCAAAAAAAAAATTGCCTGAATCAGAGTACGGATGAGGGAGATATCGATGATTTAAAATCAGTTCTTTTTCCAGGAAATTTTATGACGGTGGGAAAAATGAAACAGATTGGTGTGCTAACCAAGAACCTGTATGCACTTGAGGTACAAGATGCATGCAAAGCCTTGAGGAGCAAGGCAAAGGTTAGATACTTGGTGGTTGAGAGGGAAAGTAAATTACCTCTCAACATGTAGCGCCAGAAGAAGTCTCGGACAATTGTGGAGGAGCCACAATTGGTGAAGCAGCTTCAGGAGGTTGTGAAGTAGCCACAACTAGATAAGCTGAGAGGAGATTGAGTAGAGACATTTACTCATGCAGAGACCTACAGTAAGGGGGAAATTTCGATCCAGGTGGGCAGAGAGATCACATGCATCCATACCTCCAGGTAGGAGATGGGGCGATGTGGAGTGATCGTCCCAAGAGGGCTGGAATAGGGGCAGGATCCTTGAGGTACTCAACCTCTTTGATTCGACTTTGCTACAGGAGCTCTGATGAGGAGTAGTAGGACTGACTGATTGGGTACAGACAGATGCGGATGGAACGACAAAGAGAGCTATAGTGCAGGAATCCCAAGACAGCGCAAAGCTAACTGGCTGCAGCAATGCAAGAGGCACAAGTGTGTTGCACTAGTGCAGGATGGCACAGAGAGGTGTGCAACGGTGCGAGATGTTGCAGTAGCGCAGAGGTCAGAGAGGGAGCACTTGTAAGCAGCAGGTAGAGCTTCAGCATCAGAGTATGTTTCTAGCCCAACAGAGAGGTCTGTTGGGAGTTTTTTTGTTCCGAGAGTTGCTGGAGCAACCACACTTGGTAAAAGTGTTGCATGCAGAACATTCTGAAGGTATGGGACCAGGTTCAAGAGGAAGCCTTTCTTGTTGAGAGGGAGTGTTGAAAATGGCAACAAGAAATGCTAAAAATAGCACTGCTATAAATAGCAGTTTTGGTACCAGTGTTGGATTGGGCAACAGGGAATGAAAGATGGAAGTGCTAAAAATAGCATTCTGTTTTTAGCAGTTCAGGATGGATTCCAATTTTAGTCAGTCGTTGGACTAAAAATAGGAAGTAAAATTCGAATTTGATATTAACAGCAGTTTGTAAATTAATTAATTAATTCATCGAGTTAATTAGTTAAGGAAAAACAAACTTGAAGTCTATGTGAGGACATGCAACCGCTTATCTATTAATTGAGGAATTTATCCATCAGTTAAAGAGACAAGGATGAGTTCTAATTTGAGTAGTAATTAGTTGGCTCAATTAACAGAGTCAAGTCTAGCTATATATGATTTAAACAGTTTTTTTAAATTAAGTTCAGTTAGTTAATGCATGCTAGCATATGACTGTTGTACTTCAAATAACTGAAGATTCTCTCATGAACAACTCATGCATGTCAGTTCAGACAGAGACCTAGTTGAAATCAGAGAAGGGACAGTGTACTATCAGTTGGATGAATATTTTACCTATAAAGGAAGCTCATCCAAGATGAGGATTTATCTCCTTCAGGACTGCGTAGTTGGATTAGAGGTTAGTGAGTGTGTGAAGAGGCCAATTCACACAAGTGGCTGCACTGGACCCTAATCAAAATTGCGCAAAGAAATAGGAGGCTTGGAGGGCAGACCAGAGGTTAGATAGAGGCCTTTGACTGTCTATTAGCAGCAAAGGTATTGCAGAGAGAGCAGGATAGCTTGTGAGGTGATTCTTTTTGTAATCCGGACTATATTTCCACTTGTATGATAATACAGAGTTGGGGTTTTACGCTGAGGCTTTCCCCGGGTTATTTCTTCTGTGTTATGTGTGATTGCTTCTCATTCTCAGTTATATCTGTTCTTGGTTGATATTGCTCATATGTGATTAAGCTTCCGCTAAGTTTATGGTAGAAGTAGATCTCTTATATCGTGTTTTAGTATATTGCATAATCTGTTGATCTACAATGGGAATTTCTACAAACGTTTGTCGCTGGAAGTTGTGTAAGGAGAGCTCATCAAGAAGGAAGGATGACTTCGTCTTGGAGGGTCTTGGTCGAGGGTCATAGGTCTTGTAATTCGTCAATTGAAGATCTATAAGAAGAGAAGGATTCTGGTGGGTTTTCCTTTCAATTGGACAGGTTTTGGCCTTGGCTAATTGCCTATATCTTGTTTCCTATTGTCTCATTGTTCTTTATGATTTGGTAGTTGTTTGATGATAGAGAACACTAATAATAAAGGAAAGAAGAAGTTAATCAAGTAAAGTAAAAATACATCACAAGCAGTTATCAAAGTAAGAGAAATCACCTACCCTTGTTGCCCCCTAGATTTCTCAACATGGTATAAGAGCTATGGTGACTACATCAAGGAAGGGAAACACGAAGAAGGATACTCTAGGGCCGAAATATAAAGAGGTCATCTTGGAAACATCAAGAGCATCAATCATCAAGAATGACTAACCCTCTCATCATATTGAAAGGGAATAATTAAGAGCATCAAAGAAGACCTCAAAACCCTAGCTCATCCAAAGAAGGGTTTCACACTTGAATCATTCTTGGGAAACTCACACATTCTACAATAATTACCACGAGGAAGGAAGAGAGAAGCACTTTTGGGTTTGTTTTTCCAGGCTATATTTTCCACGCGTGCGAAGTATTAAGACATCCTTCTGTGTTGGAAAATGTAACTATGTTCGGTCTTCAATAATGTACTCGAGTCATTATGTAATGTACTTGTAAAAGAATAAAGAAAATAATTCTTATTATTGTAACAATGACTTATTAAAGCATGGGTTTCATGCTTGGTTCATCATTATATTAGTCAAAATTGCCATTGTGGACTCATAGGATTAATATTGAGTTTATAAAGTCATTGTACATTCGAAAAGAGCCTTCTTGGGCTTTCAGATCATGTAAAAAGGTTTTGTATCAAGCAAAATATGAATTATGTGTCCTCCACATCATGTCGGCCTAAGGAAGATCAAGTCGGCCTAGAGACCCTCATTCGACCCACTAGAAGTGTAATGACCCACCTATAACTATAAATAAAATACAAATATTAGCATACATACGAGACCTCTATATGATAGCTACATATGCATGGACCCACATGTATCGCACTATATATAAGCTGGTTACTATAGGAAAAGATATAAATTAAAGTAATGAAGTAATACCTCACCAGAATATCATATATATGAGAAATCCGTAAACTAAAAAAAAATGTTAATTTTAATTTACAAATTAAATTTAAAATAAAAATAATAATTTAAAATTATAAATTAAATAAATCAATTAATTATTAAATATAAAAAAACTTTTATCAAATCTCTATATTCGAATAAAATCAACAAAATAAATGAGATTTAGTTTTATAAAATTAGACGTATCAAAATAATGACACGGAGACGGGAGGAAGGCGATGGATGGGGAATTAAAAGGAGGAAGTAAATATTGAGAAGGGGGGGAGGAAAAACAGAGAACAATTTCAATTTTAACATAGAGATACAGAGACTCTTGAGTTTTGATTGTACCGGAGTTTTTGGGCACGGGGGATCAAATTGCTTCGATTGGAATGCATTCTGAAACTACGTACCCAGGTTGTACCCAATTCGGCAGTGTGGTTTTGGCTGTTTTGGTAACGTAGCCGGACAAGAATTGTAGCAGAGCATACAGATTTGCAGCAGAGCAGACAGGTTGGTATTCATTAGATTAATTATTGTTGAAGTTTCTAAGTTTACTTAGTTTAGAAACCCTTCATGCATTTTTTCTGATTTATTCCTACCTACTTGTTATTTTTCTTTAACAAGTTATTTACAAAGTAAATACTAAAAATAAACACCATTGCATGCTCAACATATTACAGATCAGGAACTGAAAGAAACAAGAACAAACACACCACATGACACCATTATTTTTGGACCAATGTCCCCGGAAAAACCCAATGCGGGAAATTTGGTGCAGCAATCTGAGGGTTTTCTTATTAAGCAATATCAGAGTACAATCTGGGTGCCGAAACTAGCCTACCCAACAGAGAATTTCCTTAGTAACTATACCTCACAATTTGAGAGAAATCTCTTGGCTGAAACCCCAGAAAACCCTTTTGGCATCTCCTCAGCACAAAATTGCTCTTGCAACCCCAGCATCTACCCAATTTGGACTGCGTCAGCCCCTCTCTGTCTCATGCTGGCCCTGCATCAGCTCCAGGAGGCTCTGTGTCAGCTCTGGGAGCCTCTGCGTCAGCTTCGCTGGCCCCTCTGGTGCTTTGCACAACACTTGGCTGCCTCTGCGTGAGCCCTTGCTGGCTCTGCGTCACCCTCCCTGGCTGCTACGCTGCTCTCCCGACACAATCTCTGCCTTCTCTGTTTCTCTGTACTCAATGCCCCTCAGCTACTCTCCCGATCACTGATTCTATCTCTCTTAGCAAACCCCGCTCTAGAGAATAGAATGACTGACCATCTGGTGTACTCTCCAAGTGACCCTCAAGCCTCCTCTTATACTTTCCATGTTGACATCTCAACTGCTGAGTTTAAGTCCCTAATCAACGACTAAGATTAGATCTGACTTGATCCATGTCTTTTGGACCACTCTAACACAGATTCATATTAATACACATTAATATTTTATTTTCCCTAAGTTTAGACTTAGGGACTCCATTAAAAATATTGATTATTTTAATATCTCCTGATCTGTTTAGAATCTGTCCAAACCCTTGCTGGGTATTGGAGATATCATGTGCCCCAACGTAACCACCAAATTTCGTTGCTAGAGCACATCCGATGCTACGCCAAATCAACAATTATTTAAATTCGGTATTTAAATTTCATTTCTGGTATTTTGAAATTAGTTTGAAAATGAGGTTCCATCAAAGAGCATTGACTCAGGTCCCACTAGGAGGGGTGGAGGTATTGCCCACCGTTTATCTTCTAAAACCTGGAGTCATGAGAAGACTATGCGAATCACGCTCCATAGATGTGTGATGATAACTACCAGATGCCTACTGGGCAATCAAGTTAATATAATCGACGTTGATACCCTTGAGAACCTATGAATGGTTAGTTAGTATAGCTGATGCCATGGCACACTCTAGTAGAGGACGGATAGGATGGAAGAAGAAGAGATTAGGAAGGATAGGATGATTCTAGAATGGCTTGGGAACCCGACAAAGGCAGAACATGAATATTATAGTTGCAAAATCTTAAAATATTCAAGAAAATTTTAAGTACTCATATAAAACAAATTCAATCCCGAAATACAAAGACTTATATACTTACACCAATCACTAATATATTTTGGAAACCCTAACTTCGGGACGAAGTTTTTGGAAGGAGGGATGTATGTAATGACCCACCTATAACTATAAATAAAATACGAATATTATCATACATATGAGACCTCCATATGATAGCTACGTATGCATGGACCCGCATGTATCACACTATATATAAGATGGTTACTACAGGAAAAGATATAAATTAAAGTAATGAATTAATACCTCACCAGAATATCATATATATGAGAAATCCGTAAACTAAAAAAAAATGTTAATTTTAATTTACAAATTAAATTTAAAATAAAAATAAAAATTAATTAAAATTATAAATTAAATAAATCAAATTAATTTATTAAATAATAAATAAACTTTTATCAAATCTCTATATCCGAATAAAATCAACAAAATCAAATAAGATTTGGTTTTATAAAATTACACGTATCAAAATAATGATACGGAGATGGGAGGAAGGCGGTGGATGGGGAATTAAAAGGAGGAAGGAAACATTGAGAGTGGGGGAGGAAAAATAGAGAACAATTTCAATTTTAACATAGAGATACAGACACTCTTGAGTTCTGATTGTACTGGAGTTTTCGGGGACGGGGGATCAGATTGCTTCGATTGGAAAGCATTCTAACACTGTGTACCCAAGTTGTACCCAGTTCGGCAGGGTGGTTTTGGCCATTTTGGTAACGTAGCCGGACAAGAGTTGCAACAGAGCAAACAGGTTGGTATTCATTAGATTAATTATTTAAATTCGGTATTTAAATTTCATGTTCTAGTATTTTGAAATTAGTTTGAAATTAGGGTTCTTACAAGAAGGCTATATAAAGAAGGAAGTCGAAGTAATTTGGAAGCATCACTCTCACAAGCAATTCAATATCTTTTGGGAAGTGTTGGGGATGCGAAGTTTGCTTCCGGAAGGAAGAAAGAAGTGCGAGTTTGGGGGAGTCTCTAGAGAAGAGGAAAAACGAAATTTTGGTGCCTCTCTCTCTGTTTCGTGGTTTGGTTTAGGAGATCAAAGTCTCCTAAGGTTTTGCTGCTGCGAAAAGCTGCATGCTGTTGGGTTCTACTGCATAGTCAAGGTTGATGGAAAGAGGTCGAAGACCTTGGAGGCTCACATGGTGTGGAGGGAAAGTCTAGTCTTGGTCTAGGGTGAAGAGTCTCAAAGAAATCTATTGAAAGGAATAACTACTTTGACTGGGTTTTTCCCTCGAGTGGGGTTTTGCCTTGGCATGTGCCTATATCTTGTGTCTCTTGTTCTGTGATCTTCATGTATGTATAATTTATTGATGAAAGATAAGATAATAAAGAAGTAAAAGAAGCCAAAACACTCACAAGTAATTATCAAGATCGGAGAATCAAACCATAATAATAATATCTTTGATTTTCCAACATTCCGCAGTAGCAAGTATCGAATTGCAACTAGCATCAAGGATCAAGTTTTGTGCCAAGAAAGGTCTCCTTTGCAAGATGAAATAACAAGACAAATAATTCAAGTCAAGCGAAGTAGAAGGAAAGAAAATTTGTCCATCTTCTAGCCACACATGTGAACTAGGGTTATTGCAGAAAAGGTCAAAATTGTAGAACTGCTGCAACAAGCCAAAATCTCGAAGAAGGGCCGAAATTTGAGGTTGTGAAACAAGTTTAACTAGCGTTGTCTTGAAGGAAGAAAAGCATGAAAAAGCGTTGTCATCATCATCAAGGAATCAATGTGATTTCCCTTTGAGCCAAGGATCACTTTTGAAGAAAGACATCTTCACCAAGAAGACATCTTCTATTATCTACATCATCATCAAAATCAAGAAGGAATCAAGTTGAAGATTTCATCATCTAGGAAGATCTTCACTTGACAAGTAGTTTTTTTATCTATATTTGAATATGTCAAATGACTTCATATTGCAAGGAGAGCAACAAATTGGTTGGGTCATCAAACTTTCTTGCATGGAAGAAGAGGATAGATTTGATCCTCGTAGAAAATGAAGTCATTGGTCATGTTAAGGGTTTAATTGTCGAACCTCCAAAAGAGGAAGCTCAAGCTCTACAAGATGAAAATATCAAAAGAAGAAGGAATAGCCTCATATTTTATGAGGGTGTCAGAAATAAGAGACCAACTCTAAGAGTTGGAAGAAATAATGTCTGACAAGGAAATGACTACCATAGTGCTCAATGCACTACCAGAGGAATGGGGCAACTTCACATCAAGCATCTATGGAAAGAAAGAAGCTACTCCATTCAATGAACTATGGTCATTGTGCAAAATCGAAGAAACCGGGTTGAAGGCAAAAATCAATGTAGGATCAAGCGAGCAAGCTCAAGCATTTGATTCCATGGCTAGAAGAAAAGGAAAATTTGGGAAGCTGGGTCCTCAGAAAAATAAGTAGAACATGTTGAATTCTATGGTTGTCATGAATATGGGCACTACAAGAGAGATTGTCCAAAGCTCAAGAAGGGCAACAACAAAATAGAAAGGGAAGAAGCCCATATCACTGAAGAAATGGAAGAAGCTGAAAAGAAGAAATCTGAGGAGGAGGAAGTAAAAGATCTCTACTATGATTGAGGTAGTCTTCCTCACCTAGTTCTTTTCAAGTTTTTGTTGTAAAGTATAACTATCATGGTGGAAATCATTAGAAGCATGATAGGGTGCATCATGTTAGGAGATGGTATCATAGAAGCATATGATTGAAAGCAAGAGCTCATGACATCATCATAAAGAAGCATGAAAGATAGTTGAACTAAAAGTCTATGACTGTCACCTATAGAAGGATGTAGCTATTGGTAACCTCATTAGAAGCATAAGTAGTACTTATGGGAAAAAGAAAGCCATCTAGTATAAAGATCATCATACATCATTCAAAAAGGAGCATTTGCAGGATTAGGATGATCAAGATCCTCTGTTGGAATCTTCATCAGAAGGTTCACCTACTGGAAGAAGCAACTGTCTCACCAAGAATTCCACCTTGTATGGGATCCATGGAATTATGGTATGATGTCAAAATAAGTGAAGCACGTCAAGGTGATTGAAGTTATTTCAATCAAGGAAGTTGTTGAAGGAAGTCGAGATGAACAAAAGGAAGAGATGAGGTATGTATGCTTGTATTTGATAAAATTGAGTCATGTCATATAGTTGCAGATAGCGTGAATAAATGCTCCACCTCATTAGCATGATCAAGAGAAAGGGATATCCTCCTTTGGAAGGATGCATAAAGGCATGGTTCACATATTGACTAGATGACATCAACATAATAAGTCCTCACATGGAATATGAGGCGATTGATTAAAATGAAGGAACTATGAATGGAAGTTCCTGAGAAGTAATATGTGAAGACAGTAAGGAGGGATTGTGAAAGATGCAACTACTGTCACATAGTAAAGGAAATAAACATTTGATAACTAGAAGAATTGACCATGACATCTCCATGGAAAAAAGTATCAAGACTCCGAAGAAGTTTGGAAAGGAAGATGACCCTTGACATTTAATATCTTTTTGGAGATGTGTCAATATGAATGCAGGATGTTGATACAACAACCAAATGTCATGATGTAAGACCATCACAAAGGTAATTTGATGTTCCTTTTTTACTTTTGAACAATATCTGGATGGGCTAATGTAGGAATACCAAAGGAAGAGTTGTATGTTATGCTCTTGCCCTGCAAGAAGATACCAGAATACCAAATATGCGAAGAAATATACCTAGAACAGAGAACAATAAGAAATAACAGCATGTATTTTATTATTCAGAAAGGAAAGCAATGTTCACTTGTCTCTTCGAGGGGGCAACCTCCAATAGAGTTGAGCTCAATTACAAAATAAGACATGACGCTCCTCAAGGGGAGTCTCTATCCTTTATATAGGATTCATACATGCAATACCATGGGTCAGTACCATGGTTCTTATTAATATCATCTATCTAATACCATGGCCCATTTGCAACTAACTGTGGTCCCTTCTTTAAATGCGGGTCAACCACTTACAATTATTAATATGGGCTTTATTGACTCTTTACTTAACTATAACTATGAATCGACCCTATTACATAAATAAGGGGGTTAGGGTTGGACCCTAACACTTTACATACACTACTTGGAAGAGTCAAACCTACGTGTATACACGCCTTTGCCAAGGCGAACCAATGTATAGATCTGCAAATATTAGCTCACAACTTCATTGTTATTCCAGACTTTAGACATACCCACATCGTGACTTCTAAAGAAGAAAACATTTGTAAGCAATCAGATCTAGCCTAACCAATATCATATCATTCAATGATAAGTCATTTCAGGTCTCATGATACTGATCCAACATTGAACTCAAGGTGCACAAAATATTTTAGATCATATCACAATCATGGCCCCTAAAACATAAAATATACTTCAAATAGAAGTGTTCATGAGAAACCCTTTCACTTTCACACTTGGCCCATTGATCTTCTCTTCCTTATGCAATTTTTTTCTTTCCTCAATACCTCAGACCAAAACAATGCTTAGAGAACGTGGTATTCTTTGCATAGGATGAAATAACCATTACTCCACTCAATATTATGGGCTAATACCATGGTATTAACCCATGGTATTCTTTACTCTTGAAATTCCTTGATTTTCCAATCCATACGTGGTTTTCCTCTTATGAAAGTGCATGCATACGTCTACACCCTTTTTGTTCTATGACCCTCTATATACAGATTAAACTATCTTAAAAAATCCTTTTCCTTCAACTTCTTGATTCTGATCAGTAGGCCTTTGTTCCAACTCCATGTTCTTCTATACGAATGCCCTCTTACCTTTGAATTGACCTATTACACTGTGAGCTAACCTAGGAGTGAGTTTCCATCAAGGACAACACTTGTAGTACAAAGCCAACATTTCCATAATATTAGCACTCTTGTCTCCTTGTACACATATGTGTTATGGCTGACAGTTGATATTGGATAATTTGCATCAGGCCTTTTCACACAAAGGTTCATGCAATTGCTTAGGGTTATGATAGCTCAATGGGGCCCACATGTCACAATTCTAATGGAGCAAGATTTTACCATCAGTCTCTTATTGTTGGGCCCTCCTTTTACACATACATGTATGTATATATACGAACAATTTTTCTTCACTGGTCCTGGTGACAACTAGAACACTATTTCTTGAAGTTTTGCAAAAAAAAGTGGTGACCAATGTTTGGTCAATTTAGTGTGTCCTAAATTGCTACATTAATTTGTCAATTCGGGATTCGTAAGCTGATGAAGTGTGGCACACTATATGTGCAAGCTAACCTATTTCTTACTTTTGTTGTTTTTTATTTTTTATTTTGTTTTGGGGGTTTTTATCTTGGTTTATGAAATTCCAATTCCTAAGTTTCTAGAAGGCAAGTATGGTTATACGTTTTAAGGCAATTATGTCCTTTGTAAAGATTCCCAAAACTTAACACTTCAGAAAATAGACTATAGTGGAAAATAACACTTGAATCAAAAATGAAAAGATACTACTAATTAAAACAAGTAATTCGTGAACTACTGATTATGAAACTATCATCTCTGTTGCTGTCTAAATTCAGAAAATTAATTTAAGCTATTGTACTCATTCCAAAGAAAGTAAAACTAGAATCAAATTACATCATCCATATTTCAATCCCTCGCCAGTAGTCTCGCTATGGCTTTCGGAGGTAACTGTCAATGGAATGAGCAATCCATTTATCTAATTGCAGGAAATTAAACTAAAATCAAATTACAACATTCATCTTTCAATCCCTCGCCAGTAGTATCGCTATGGCTTTCGGAGGTAACTGTCAATGGAATGAGCATTTCAATTATCTAATTGCAGAAAAGCAAACTAAAACCAAATTACAACATTCATCTTTCAATCCCTCGCCAGTAGTCTCGCTATGGCTTTCGAAGGTAACTGTCAATGAAATGAGCAATTCAATTATCTAATTGCAGAAAAGGAAACTAAAATCAATTTACAACATCCATATTTCAATCCCTCGCCAGTAGTCTCACTATGGCTTTCGGAGGTAATTGTTAATGAGATGAGCAAGGTTATTTTTAACTAATCAAAGTAAATTGAACAAAACTAACCTCAACAAAACAGAACTAAGATTAAAAGAACTAGGAAAATAAAATCAGCAGAGAATCAATTCCATATCACTAGTCATTATGAAATTTATTTGCAAATGCTCGAGCTGCCTACTCTATCTTCAAACCTGCACACACTCAGAGTTAAAAAAAACTTATAAAATCATGAGCAAAAGTGACATGTTAGAAATATATACACACATGAATAATTATAAAACATATGCAATGAGAATAAAGAAACGATGCATAAAGACTATACTACAACAAAGGAAAATGAAACCTCGGTGTGCAGGGGCCCTCTGCAACCTCGGCTAACGGGTTATCAACTCAAAATCACCTTCACATAGACATGGAAAATAGAGTCTCCTTATTTATATATCAAAACAGAGTTACAACAATAAGCTTGTGTCACGACACAGTGGTTCCTAACATCAAAAATTACATATCAAAAGCTAACTATTATGTGTATCAGGACATGTTATTTATAACAAAGGTTTCATAACTGGCTTTCTGGAAAACTACGTGAACAGAGGACACGTGAAGAACAACCTCCACAGATTTAGCAGCATGGTCACCGAGATTAGGCAATCTTATTAAAAACGACTATTGGATCCACATCGTGGTTAACCTACAGGTGTCAGCGTGCCTCCAAAAATTTGGAAATGGTCACGGAAGTCTTCACGTGCTTGAAATGGAGTCCTATTGCTGTAGGACTTCTCTTGTTTGACCACCGCTTGACCCCCGTTGATTACGGCCTCCTTTGACGAATCCAGCTGGACTAATGGGACTCGAATCATGTCCACATCATTTGCAACTTGCCCATGTGGCTCGATCTGCCTGATGACACCTGCAATGTAGACATTAACAAAAACAACTACGGAAAGTTGAACTAGCTGCAGAAATTGACAAGATTCCACAGCTCATAAGCAAAAATCTAGTTCAAACAGCAACACAAAGACATAGTCAAGAAACCACTTTAAATTCTCTTTTATAACTAATATGCAATGATATTGATGGCTTAGGAGGCTCAGGTGAATGGAATGAAGCTAGAAAAATGTGCAGGAAAGATGCAAGTTTGTGGCTCAACAACCACCATGAAGCCCTGATTTCTTTCTATATTGAGGCACATAGCCTCAAGGTCCCAAAATCTCAAATGACAAAGTATTTATGTAATAAAGGGGTGAATGCCTTGAATTTCATTGGTGTGTGTGCTTATGGCTCAAGCTCCCAAGAAGAAGGTTCTTCTTTCATAGTAACTCTTCTCTTAGCCTTTAACCAAGCTCTCTTTGCCAACAAATTGGCTTCCACACCCACAACATTCATTTGGATTTCCTCTAGGTAGAAGGATTTCTCTCCCCTAGATGGTAAGAGATGTATGGATCAAAACCATCTGGAAATTTGATCAGAGCTAGTCCTGGTGGGGCCTGTATTGCAATTGGAATAGAATTGTAAATGTTACTAAATCTAGTGTAGTATTATTGGACTGTTTCACCATGGGCTCTCTTTATAGTCTCATATTCGGCCAAGATTTGGAGAGGATTCTTCTTTGTTTCCCATCGTGTGAGGAAAACATGGTGAAATTGTGTGAGATCTAGGATACTAGATGTTGAAAATGCCCTAAACCATTTCTTAACTTCTCCTATCAAACTTTGTGTAAATAATTTAATTTTCACATCATCTTGATAAACTTGTTGCAAATATGAATAATCATTCATTCTATATATGTGTTGGTGTGCTCTGATTGGCCCTATTCCATCAAATTGAGGCATTCAACTCTGATAATCCTATGGCAAGGCATTAAGTTTCCCAAGCAAAACGAAGGGGGCATAATGAGCTGCCATGACTGGTAAATGGGAATGAGAAGACTATGAAGCTACATTAGATGTGGATATTGAGGGTATTGAAGGAGGTGGGAGTATACTTTGTTGAGTTCGTGTAGTAGTATTAGGGATGGTAGATGAAATAGGGATAGTGGTATTGAGGGAAACTACTTGAAAGGCTCACGATGAGTGTTATCACTCAGGTTGTTCCCTACTTCCTAAAGGGAATACAGTCGAGGTAACCACTAACCAATCTTTTAGTTATATGTCCTAGCCTACCTGCAACCAGAGAGGGCTCTCTCTTTATGATTTAGCTTTGTTGGTGGGTGATTTTAGGCTAGTTATGGTGTGCTGATTTAGTTTTGAATTTGGTTGGTTGATGAATTCAAATAGAGCTGAGGTATAAATTACAGAATAGTTTGGGCCATTGGGCAATGGAGTTCAGGGCAGTATGCTGCTGAAGTATGTTTCTGAATACAGAGTGTTGCTGCAAAGCCAGATAGGCATCTGTGGATTTTTTTTTTTAAGATTAGGAAATGAAGTTATGGAATTAGTGAGCGAAAGGAAATTGAGAATGTTCCACTATGCTAACAAGGGGAGAAATGAAAGTATTGCTTAAGAGCAGTTAAGAATTCTTAAACAATATTCACAGTGAGAGAATTAGTTTAGACATGAGCAATGAAGAATTCATATCCATGGCTAATCTAGAAGAAAACATATTTAGAAATAGATATTGAGCGTAGGGTGTATTCAAACAAATCCTAAGCTATTCTTTTTCTCTATTTACTATGATCATGAGCATATATAAATTATTGCATGCACAGAAAGACAAGAACACAGTTCAAAATAACTTATTATTCCTGCAAATGACACAGGAATTCTGCAACATTACAGAGCCATTCATTTCCACCTTCAGACAGTATAGGAACCAGGAACTCCACCAGCAATTTGTATTAGCAAAATGTCTTAGATATACAATACAACTCTTCTGAAAGAGTTTCACTACAACTGACCCTCAATACATTCTTTGAGGGGATATGTATACAAAAAATAGGATAAAATATCTAAATAGTGAGTTATTGTGCAATAAATTGCATCACCAACTCTCTTACAAAAAGTAAATGAAAGATATAACTACATCAATCAATTTTGATATAAAAGCTATGTTTCTGTTAGACAAATTTTGACTTTTTGGCTCAGGAAAGTTGGCTGTAGCTGTGCCTTTAATTCTGCGTTAATTGGGCCTGTTGTCTGAGTGCTTTGATGAGTCACTGTATGGATGCTCCCTATGATATCTGCGTGCTGGATTATCTACTGACCTGTACTGTGACTGAGATCTGAATTTTCACAAAAAGGAATAATATAGTGGAATCACCTAGGCAGAACTTCCAGCATTGTCTGCCACCAATCAGCTGGAGGTAGCTGATGTCTCCTTCTTTTTACCAGTGTTTCATCTGCTTCAGTATATCTGTAAAAATTTGGAGGCACTTCAAACAGATGATTTATCTCATGCTCAATAAAAAATAAATTTTCTAATCTGTCATACAGAGACTGCCCAGAGGGAGGCCCTGCTTCTTCTGTGGAATTGCTGGATGCTGTGATTTGATTCTCAACATAATTGTTGATCCTTGTGATATATTGATCATATGACAGCAGTTGTCCTATGCCAGTCACTAGGCTTGGCAGTACTTTATCCTGCAATACTGTCATCTTTTCCCTAAATTCATCTATTTCTGCCTTCATATCGTGACATTTCCTTTCTAGTGTTTGAGTGAAATTTCTTAAAGTCAGCACTTTTTTGGCTGTCAGGATAGTGTCTGTTAAGCTGTTTATTTGTAATGCTGCCAATTCCTCCCTAGCGTGAGTATTGAGGAAATGTATCATTTTATTGGCCTGCTTAGGCATGATTCCTAGTGTTGTTCTGGCCTTTTGTATTTCAACATGAGCTATGCCTATTAGTTCAATTTGCTCATGTATTACCTGGATTGACCTCCATTGGTCATGGATTGATTGGCCAATTTTGACGCAGATTATCTTCTTGATTTCTGTGAGAGTTTTTCCTAGAAGCAATTCTTTTTCCAAAGCTTTCACTTTGGCTTCCAAGGCCTTTATCTCTCTCTGCTTCTCTGCTACAGTCATCTTGGACTTGTCATAGCTGGCCTCTAGCTTGGCCAGTTTATCTTTGGCTTCATTGATTTTTGTCACCTGAACCTCAAGTTCCTTGACAATTTTCATCAAGTCCTCCATACTCATGCTAGATTTTGCTGCTGCTGTTGCTTCTGTCGCTGTGGTTGGTGCTGGAATGGCAGGAGGGGCTGCTACTACTTGTGTAGGGGGGCCAGGGCCAAGAGTTGTAGAAGTTTGAGGGGGCTGGGAGGTTGACTTCCCTTGCTTGTCCTGCAATGCCTTTTCCAATTCTGCTTCCATTTGCAATATTCTTTGATTCATCATTAGAAGTAGATCCATGGCCTCATCAATTTGTTTCTCTTGTACAAGTTTTGTTGTTTGAGGGTGAATGGTTGGAGGAAATTTGGCCTGCTTGCTTAGTGCAACAATGTCATCCTCTTTTTTCTTCATAAGGGCCCTAATACCCTTTGGATCTTTAGGATCATGTCCCAGATCAATGATTATGTCTTCCAAAGTCTTTATTCTGTTGTCCTTAGCAGTGGAAGACATCCTTTCCAAATCAAGCTGTGTATTTGTATTCCTTAGTGATTCTTTTAACTGATGGGCCAACATGGCCCTGTCTGCAACTGTGGCATACACCATTTCCCCTGTCCGTTTGTGTAGCTCTATCTGATCCATGGGGTGTATGTCCTTGGAGAGGACCTCTAGACTTGTTTTGGTGTAGTCTGCAGATGATCTAGGCTTTGGAACTTTAGGCTTAAGATGAGTAAAAATCATCTTATCCTCCTTGATGTCATATGCTGCCATCAATCTCTGCTGCTTGGAGGGTGTGGTCTTCAAGAATTGATCATATAGTTGAACTCTTAAGAGTTCATTTTAGGCCTTCATTTCCATAAATGACCCTTTGAATCCAGCTGGTTTCTTGCCCTGCTGCCTTGAGGAGGATACCTCTGTGCTTTGCTGCATGGCCTGTTCCTATTGAAATGAACTAGTGGCAGTCTACTGGCTAGTTTCTCTTTCTCTGCTTTGGCTTTCTGCTCTTTCCTCACTGATGTCTTCTTTCTCGGTTTGAGGGTCAATTCTTGGCCTCTTGGCCTCCGGTTGCTGTGTTGACCCACATGGGGGTGTGGCCTCCTCTCTATCTCGTTTTTTGCCTCTCTCTTCATTGAGAGGTGTTTGCAAAACTGGAATTTGGGGTGCTTCAGTTTGCTGTGATGGGGCTTGCCCTTGACTTTGTTCTTTTCAAGTGCTGGGCTGCCCTGCCTCTGTCTCTTGCTGTTCATCCATCACCTCTTTGCCTTTTGTTGTGGCTGTTATTGTAGTAGATGCCTGCTGGGTGGTCTGTGCAGTTGCAACAGTGGATGTGCCTTCTCCCACTTGGACTAGTTGCTTGAATATGACCTGCTGACAAGAATCCAAGTCAAGAGTTTTCTCTAAATATTTCACAGTCTGCTCCATTGTCTCCTCCTGAGTAAATTCCTCTACTAATGTATCAGGCACCCATTCATATTGGTTGGAAAAGTGTTCAATTTGTGGATATGGGCAATGTTTATAGGCTAGCAGCCTATACTTGACTCTCCTAGCATTGATAAAGCCTTCAGGGTCATAAGGGACCCACCAGAAGCTCCTTTTAAGTTTAAGCTGTTGCCCCAATATTTGATCAGCTTCTTGCCAACCATCTTTCTTGTTCATGATGAATGGGCCTAGGTGGTCTCTGAATTTGAGATTGGCTTTCTTCTTAGCACTATGGAAGTGTGTAAGTTCAGAATTGATGAGTTGCCTATAGTATTCCAAGGCAAACAATATCATAGGCACATATCTTGGAAGCCTGCAAGGACAGAGTTCACAGCCATAGATCCTGATGACTGTGTGATTTTGGTATAAATACCAATCACCTATTTTGTAATTCCTAGACAGCTGTAAGATTTTCTGCATATCTTTGGATAATCTGGTAGGAGGAGTCCTCTTCAAGTGGCATGTGACTAGATAGACAAATTGGTCAATAAATTCATAGTAGGATTAGGGAGAGTTCTGGACTTGATGGAAAACTGAAGCCCAGAAGATGATAGACCTCCTCTCACCCTGTGAATCCAGTTTCTTGATGTGGCGCTGGAAGCAATCTGTCTGATAGTACATGAAGAGGTGATAGATGTATGATGAGTATTTGAATATTGCTTCCCTGTCCAGCCTCACCAGTTGGTCATGTATCTTGTTGGAAATAAACTTGGCATAATTGTATTTTATAGCAGGGGGCTTCCCAAGGCTATATGCAGATAACAAGACCAATACAGTTTCATCAACATGCTCATTTGTGGAGAACCCCAGGACAGAGGATATCATGTCCACAAGTAGCTTGCCTACCTCATTGAAATTTGCATATGGGAAAGGAGGTGGCCCAGAAGGCTGGCAGTCTGCTCTCATGAAAGTTTTGGCAACTGCAAAAATCTCAATGCTAGAGAGCTTGGAGCCTTCATCCAGCAAATACTTTATGGAAAAGGGGTAGAGCAGTTGTGTTTGCTTGTAATTTAGCATCTGATTGATGGAATCAGGAGTTATGTAAAAGAGGATGCTCCCAGGTGGAGACTTAACAGCTCTGAGTTTCTGGTCATAATTTTCTACACATAGGTGAATGACTTCAGGAAAAACATTTATAGATGGAAAGAAGTAGGTAGGAAGATTAGACTCCCAGATGCCATACATGTCACTGTTTTCCAAGTGACTGTTCCTTAGCTGGCAGAAGGTCTGCAGGTGGATCCTCTCTGCCACAAAATCTGCAATGAGGAAGTCACTGTCCAGAAGTGGCATAGCTTCAAGCTCCTTACTGGGTGGATTGACAGGAGCAACATCTAGAGAAGATGGAGTGGCCATGTCTAAAATTTATTGGGTGTTTACTTGAGCTTAGGATTAGTGCAGAGGTTGAGGACTGCTTACTGAATTGTGTTTTAAAAGTGAGTAGTTCTGAGAGTATGAGGAGACTTTTTACAGGTTTGATGAACTGTGGGGCACTCTGTTTGGAAGAAACCAGAGTGTTTTGAGCTAATTAGCTGGCTTTTCAAAGGGAATTCTAATAACAGGGATCAGTGTGCAGTTGTATGGGTTTTAGCTAGTAGCTCGGCTTCTAAAATTAGTTTTTCACGGTGAATTCCGCAGAAGGGCACGGGTTTTTTGCAGAGCTTCATGGTGTAGGGAGTTTACCAAGTTTTTGGGTAGTTTCAGTGGATAATCTGACTGTGAGGAGCTTTTGCAGAGTTTTTTACAGGAAATTAGGAGAAAAATGGGACAAACATGGGTGAAATAGGTCTCCTGCGGCAAATACCTAGATTTTTCGGTGTAGGAGGTGTCGAGCTGGAATAATGGCAGGTAATTTTAGTTGACTTCGAGGGCGGCAGCAGCTTGGGCGAGCAAATTCTTGATTTTGGCCGTAAACGACGTCTTCGCATGTGCAATGCTCCGAAAATGACAAGTTAAAATGAAATAAAACGGTCATTTCCTGACTTTTTATGCAAATTTGACCCTTTGGCGCCTTTTTGGTGATGACGTTAGAATGACATCATCGGTGGGTCCAGGTACGGCAGGGTGACGCGGTGGCTGACGTGGGTGGCCACATGGCGGTGACACGGTGGCAGGGCATGTGGGCAGATGGACAACGTGGAGGCGACGTGGAGCGGCAGTGGCGGAAGGGGGTGCTGACATCACGCTGACGTGGGTATGACGTCAGAGGGAGGCGACGGGCGGTAATTGGTTTCCCCGGAGCACCCCTTGGCGGTAAGTGGTAAGAGGGGGGGGGCTCTGAACAACCCGAGCGGTTGACGCGTGGCGGGGGTACGGCGGTAAAACCGCCAATCCCCCGGACGCTAAACCTCTACTCGTTTGCTGGGGTCGACGTTCGAACGACTGGCGGCTTTCATGATGTGACAACGGTTTATACCTGCAGGGACCTGCCGATTAAAATAATCGTTTAAATATATTGTGCGCGGGGTGAATTTTCAACTTTGGTTTCGGGTTAGTTTATAAATGTTTTAATTAAAAAACATTACAAACACAACTTATTAGCGCGGAAGAGGGGTAAGAAGGGTTAATGAGGGTGGGGATTAGGTTTTTTTTATTTTTAGCTGAAGTTTTTTAATAAAAACCCATAGTTCAGGGTGGCAGAGGGTTAATATTAACCCTTTATGGATTAATATTCACCAAGAGATGGCTATATAGCTATAGTGCTAGGGGGAGGGTATTTACATAGAGTTTTTGGGATTTTCACATAGATTTTTGTAAAATTAGGGAAGGGAATGCTTAGGGAGCTAAATAATACATTAGTTGTTAATATGACATTGTGAGGTGAGTGTGTAGGGGCAAATGCTAAGTTTTAAGGAGTAAAACGTAGGAATGGGAAATGAGGGAATTGAGAGTAAAGATTTTTACACAAGAAATGTGGCTTCTTTCCCTTGACTGAACTTCATGGTTTGACTTGGTACTCTGTCATGGAGTGAAGTGGAACAGGGCACTTGAGCAGATCTCAAGGTCCTTGGGAATGTTAATAAATGATATTTGGGGAAGAAAAGGGGGAAATTAGACATGCTTCCAATGTTATGTCCTCAAACCTCTGCCAAGGTGCCAATACCCTGAATGGAATGAGTCTTGCTCTTGATAAACCAACTGGTGATGGCCCTTCACTTCTGCAACCTTACACTACTTACCCAACCTAGTAATCCTAACATTTTTTCTTCACTTGAAGTGGGTGCACTTGAATTAGCAGACCCTGATTGTTCTCTTTTTCTTTTGACAGCCCTCCTATCTAAATCTATGCTTATTTCTTCCAAGGACCCAGATTAAGCAGTTGGGCTCCTTCATTTCTCTACCTAGCTAGTCATCTGCCAAGCTTGAGCTGTTTGGACAGGAACCATTCTCTTCTTTGCAACAAAAAAATTAAACATGGCATGGTTTAGATTAGATTGTTGTGCCATCCATCAAGTATGATTAGCATCAGTATTTGTAGACTGTGTTACTCCCACAAGATAGTAGTGGCATTTTGACTGGCCACTTTCCTGGTCTTTAGTTTGGGGTTCATTTTCACTATTCTTTTGACCATTTGATTTTCTTGCCTTTTGATTATTCTTTTAAGGCATACCCTCTTTTCATTTTTTAATTTTCCTAGTATGTACACAAAATATGGAACCTTTGCAGCCTGCAATGATGAACATATTCGGCCCTTCCACTATCAATCATGAAAGATGAAACCTATTGGTATAGGAACCTAACAATGAGGCGAAAGAAGAAGAAGAGTGAATTGATTGATAAGTAAAAGGTTTTTGCACAACGTGATTTAATTGAGTCACCAAAACTTTAAGCTTGTTAAAATGTTTTATAACACCTTCATCGGAATATGGATTGACAGGTTGATGTTTTGAGATATGAGGTTTTAAATTTTTTTCATCAAAATCTGTCTCAGGAATAAAGCTTTCTGATTTGGTATGAAAAAGGCTATGCTCAAAAGGTAAGTCAAATTCAATATTCTCTATAGTAATGAAACTTTCAGGGGGGGAATTTACTCTAGGTAGTGCATTATTGCTTTATTGAATCTAAGTAAAACTCTTTTTCCTTACAAGTTTCTCAGGATTGTCTACTATTCTAGGTGGTTTAGGATCTAGATGAGCTTTAGTGTAGATATTTTTAGGAGCCAGATCTTCAATATATTATTTACATATATAAATATGTACACAATTTGGGTGGAAAAACTAGCCTTAATAACATTTATTTCATAGCCACACACTAGAAATATCTTTTGACCTTTGAAAGAAAAAATTACTAGGGAAAAACACAATTTATAATAAAATTTGTTGGGGTCCCCACCGAAGTTGCCAGAAGGTTACCACTCCATAATTTCCGAAGACTATGGAGAGAAACCCAAAGGTAACCATAAAAACACTTTGGAAGCTGGGATGTAGCCCTTCCAACTCCAAAGAGGGATCTCTCTATATTATTTAGATTTGTTGTTTTAAGATATTAGGCTAGTTATTGAGTTCTGAGTTTAGTTTTTTCAAAGATTTGGTTGAAAACTGTAAGGAAAGTCCATTGGGCATGGAGTCAATTGGCCTTGGGGTGACCAAATACAAAAATGACAAAACATATGTAACAAGGCAAGGTAGGCAAGCTTTTGAATCTTTAGAGCATGTGTGGATTGAATGGGATGAAAAGATTCAGATTGAATTAAGTATAGAGCCCACTAGGATGAATGCTATACTTAACATCAAAGTGACAACATACATAATTCTTATAAGCCAGAGCACAATGTATTTAAATAAATTTAGACCTTAATCCTCTTTAAACAATAGAGATAGAAAAACATATGGAAAACTAGCAAAATAACAATTTCACATGAGAGGAGACATCACCAATTACCTCGCACACGAATCCTGGAACAAAATTTATATATTAATGAAATTGATCACTTAAGTACATGCACAACTAGTTACATCAAAAGGTCTTCTTTCTTCATATAAATTCCAACCTTTTCTAAGTCTTATTTCTAAATACTTATAGAAAACTATTACATCTCAAATCGGGTTTCAAAATAAAATATATTTATAAATAAGATATGTTAAAGACACATGTATTTTAGATATAGAAGAAGGAAAATACGGAAACTTTGTTGAAATTTGTTACGTTATTGAGGCTATGTAGAAATATGGCAATGGCTGTATCTATTTCATTGCAAATGATGTTCATACGATTTTGAAAATTATGTACTATAGTTACACTTCACTTGATCAACTCCAGCAACGGTTCCCACCTTTCTTCACTTTGGAAAAAAAATTAACCATGTTTCTGAACCTTTCATTCACCTCCGTATAACTGTCAAAAGTTGGTTTATTGACAAAAATGTGGTGAATTTCATGTCGATGATTCAAATCAAATTGGATTCCCTATATGAATGCTTCTCCACTAATAATTGCTTTAACACATATTTCATTAAATTTGGAATTAAATAGTGGATCTGAAATTTTGTAATAACCAAAAAACTAAATTCTATTGATGTCCTTGTAATAAAAAAATTCCAAATTTAATGAAATATGTGTTCTTTGGCCTTTAGAAATTTGGAAGCATCAATACCCATATTACACAATTGTTCTTGCTAATTTTTTAATGGGATCAATTTTCCATTAGAATGTCTCGTAGTAGGTAAACCCTTTTCTTTTGGCAATGTGAATTTTCCATTGAACCTCATGCTCTGCACCTCAAGGTCTTTTCATTTATTCTCCAACTGTATCATAAAATTCTTTTGCTAATACCGTCTTAACCTCCATGATTGTAGTTGTCCTGTGTGGAATGTTTAGGTCTTCTAGTTCCTCCTTGGTCTTAGAGTTCAACAACTTGATGATCTTTTGTGCCTGTTCCAGTGTATGCTCCAAATCTCCCTTTGTGTTATGTATTGCATTTTTAACTCTTTTCATAAGTTCTTCCTGCTCAAAAGTGATATGAATTGAAGGCAACATCTTTGTTATGTTGGCATTTATATTATGCCAAATATTGTTCTTAGCCTCTACTAACATCTGAATGATAAAGGACTAGGCCTCATATTTCTCCAATTGTTGGATGCGCTTGTAATTTTTCTGCATTTTTGACAAAGAGGAATTATCGGTCTTAATTTTATTCTCCTCCATTTGAGTTAATGTTGTTGACAGTTTCTCTTTCTCGGCCTGAACTAATGACAATTCATCTGGAGCTCTAGTAATCTCTTCTATACAACTTGAATCTATGGTATTTGCTAAAGTTTACACTACTACACCTATGCTTGATGTAGATGCTCCTGCTGCTTCTCAGTGTTCTTTTTTTTCAACAATACTTCCATGCCCTGCTCCATATTTTGTATTTGTGCATTCTGCTCAAACATTATAGTAAATAATTTTTCTTTCTCCTTTTCTATATTGGAAACTTATTTAGCTTGATGATGTTTTGTGGAAGGTAGCTTCAGTTGCTTCGTCAATGCTTGAATGTCTACCTCTTTGCTCTTTATCAGCTCTTATGCTGCTTTGATATCTTTAAGGTCATGTCCGAGCTTTATGATCAAATCTTCTAGAGGTTTGATCCTGTTTTCCTTGGAAAATGATGACATCTTCTCAATATTTCACTGAGAATGCATGTTGTTTAAAGATGACTATAATTTGGAAGCAATCATGGTTGAACTAGTAAGTGTTGAGAGAATCAAATCCCATGTCTTCTTGTGTAAATACATTTGATCGATTCCATGTATGTTACTGTTATCAATTGAGAAAATGGAGGCTTTGTAGTCTTCATCACTCTTCGGAACTGGTACTAAAGGTTCCATGAAGGCCATTTGGAAATGTACTTTCTCTTAATCGAATATAAAAGTAAATATACATTGAGTTTTAGTTGACTACTTCCAAAATTCAGAGTAGGTGGAAGCCTTCAAAGTTTCATTCTTCAATTTTATCTCCCTGTATCTTGCAAATATACTCTGCTAAGTTGAAATTTTGTAACTAGATGATACTAGAGATTGTACTATTGTTTTTGCAGAAGGTGACTGTGTTATTTCTTCTATATGAAGAGAAGAAGTGATATGAGTTCCTCACAAAATCACATTAGCTAGTTGTTGTGTGTCACTTTCCTCTAAGGTTTCATGAAATATCCAACACATTTTCCTCCTCACATGCAACCTGTGATCTTTCACCTTCCTTTTCTCCTATTTCCAATATTTTCATAAACAAATGTCAATAAATGCCTCTTTTCCTTTCAAGCCTTTGTCAATTTCCTTTTAGGCATAATAAGCTAAATGAACACCCCTCTAGGATTTTTTTTCCAACATTAATCTTGGAAAACATGTCCCATGGCCTTGGTCTTGTTTTGCCTTTATTAACTTTATTACATTGATTTTTAACCTAAGGCTATTACAAAATTAGATAGCACAGTCCAGATATTCATTAACATTTAGAAACAAAAAATATATCATTATGATCATAAAAATTTCATTTAACATCACAATTCAAATTTCAAACATCTATATGTAATATACTTATCTAAGTGTTTAAAGATGGCTAGAAACTAAAGGAGGTACTTCCACTCTTCACCCCACCATAGGTCAATGACATGGAAAATTTCTTACAAATAACCACCTTCACGATTAATCCAATATCTGATGGAATCATTTCTGAGGGGAATTCACACCAAAGTCTTGGTTTAAACACTCAAGAGATGCAATCCATGGTCTAGGTGTTTTATCAACTTCCCTCTAGTAACAAGAACCACAGTGACCCACTATTCCTCTTACATATTTCATATCACCCAATGTCTAGATGGGGTATTCCTTAGTCTAGGAGTTGGAATCCACTATCCAGGTAGTTTATCAAATATCCTTTTATAGCAAGATCCACAAGGGTCTGCATTCCACTGTCTAAATGGTTTATCAATTTCCTACTCGTATTAAGCAACAAAGTGATCTAGAATGCTCTTTATAAGTGGTTTATCAGCTATATAGTAAGCACCACAATGATTTAGCCATCCACTAAGCCACTCTCCACCCAACCATCAGCAAGACTGTGTCATAATGTTTTTTACTACCAACCACCCTTAAGCCAAATTCTTTGAGCCTTAAGAGAAAACTAAACTCAGGGATTTGTCGCAAAGTTTTCATACATAATTAACATAAAAGTGAAGGCCACTTTCCTTCACACAAAGGAAAGACTAATGTAGGTTTTAACCCTGTACAAAGATTACCTGCATACGAATTCTAAAACAAAGAAAATAAACAATGCGAGAGCATAACACATAAAACACATATGCACAGAGATTTTCCCCTAGATCCCAAAATCGGGACTACCAGCTTGATTTTTCATTATGCTCCTTTCAATGTTACAATACATATGTATACATGCCGAAGCATTCAATACCATGGAATGAAAACCATTGCATCCAAAATCATGGGTCGAAAACCATAGGTAGGTTTGCCCAACCTAATATAGGGTCCAAAAAAAAATTTCCCGGGGCGCTGCCCCGGTTCACTATGTAGGTTAGTCATGGAAAGAATATAAGATAGCCCAACAATCTCCCACTTGTTTTCTTTCCATAGGGGACGACGGGAGAGCTTAGTCATTTTTCTAGCCTTGAAACGCCCATAGTTTCTCTACACCAAGAGAACTTCTCAGAGCTCACAGATTTTGTCAATGCATCTACAGTATTCTTCAAAGTGTCCACCTTTTCTAGCAACACCTTTTTGTGTTCTATCATATCCCTCACAAAGTGATACTAAACATCAATGTGCTTTGTCTTTGAATGATAAGAAGGGTTATTTGCCAAGAAAATTGCGCTTTGGCTTTCACAGTCTATCCTTATAGCTCCATGTACTAACCCCATACTTGAACACAATCTCTGCAACCAAACTGCTTCCTTGCTTGCATGAGTCGCTACCATGTATTCTGCCTTTGTAGTTGATAGTGCCACTACAGATTGTTTCTTACTCATCCAACTGAATGCACCTCCAAATAGGTTAAATACATACCCACTTGTAGATCTTCTCTGATCTAGATCTCCAGCCCAGTATTCATCAACAAAGCCATGAATATCCAACACTCTGTCCAATCCTGGTCTTCCTTGGTAGCACAAACCATAATCACTAGTGCCACACAAATACTTGAAAACCCGCTTTACTATTGTCCATTGCTCCTTCCCTAGTCTTGAAATAAACCTGCTCAATACTCCCACTGCATGTGCAATGTCTGGTCTAGTACAGACCATTGCATACATCAAGCTACCGACTGCACTTGCATACGGAACACAGGACATTTCCTCTTCCTCTTCTTGTGTCTTGGGACACTGTTCAGCAGATAACCTCACACCTACAGGAATAGGAACCTTCACAGGTTTACTATCTTGCATATTAAACCTTTGCAGTATTGTCTCGACATACTTCCTCTGGTTTAACCAGAGCTTCCTCTTTGCCCAATCTCTTTTAATTTCCATGCCCAAAATATAGTTTGCAGCACCGAGATCTTTCATGTCGAATTTGGAGGACAAATGGGTCTTCAAACCGTGGATAATTCTTTGTCATTTCCAACCAGCAACATATCATCCACATACAAGACTAGATAAATAATACGGTCACCAATTAATTTAAAATACACACAGTGATCTACTTTGCTTCTGGTGAAGCCAAGTCCCCGTATAAATGTATCAAATTTTTGATACCACATCTTTGGTGACTTTTTTAACCCATACAGAGACTTCTTTAACCTGCATACCAATTCTTTCTTAACCTTCACCGCAAAGCCTTCAGCTTGCTTCATGTAGATTTCCTCTTCCAAATCCCTGTGAATAAATGTTATCTTCACATCCATCTGTTCTACCTCAAAATCAAAAGCAGCAGCAACAAATAAAAGTAATCTTATAGAAGTTACCTTGGCAACAGGAGAAAAAATATCACCAAAATCAATTCCCAACACCTAGGAATAACCTTTTGCTACCAATTGATCTTGGTATTTCTCCACCTTCCCTTCTGCATTTGTCTTCTTCTTGAACACCCATTCACTGCCAATGGGTTTCCTTCCAGCCAGCAACTACACCAGATCCCAAGCCTCATTTTTGTGCAAAGATGCCATTTCATCAACCATGGCCTCTTTCCATAGTTTTCCATCCTCTGAATCCACTGCTTTCTTCACAGTTCTAGGATCATCATCAGTAATAGACAAAGCAAAGTTTGAATAGAAAGTAGATGGACTATACCTTTCTGGCTGCCTTCTTTCTCTAGCCGATCTTCTCACAGCTGGTGTTTGTGGCTCTTCATCTTCTGATTCCTCCTCTGCTACAGAGTCTGATTCTTCTTCCTTTAGTTCAAACTCTATCTTCACAGGTTCCTTTGGTTGGACTTCATGTTTAATAACATCTTTCACCTCTCTGAACACCACATCTC